>BMAO01037402.1:0-32221 GCA_019973975.1 Trichonephila clavata | reverse complement strand
GACGCCTTCTGACATCATAACTGTCGAGTCCATCTACGATGTGACCGTTGCTGAACTGCTGCAAAAAGTGTTGCCCGATTACGAGCCCCGTGACCTGCCCACCTTTGAATGTGTTTTGTATGCAGAACCGGCCCACCTGCACAGCGATTACTTGGAGGAGGAGGCTGCCAAAGGAAAAGGGGCCTTTCTACAAGCCCTTTGGACTAGTTTGGAGAAACAGAAACTGTATCGTTTGGCCTACAAGGCGTGGCGAAGACACGGTCCCCAACACCTGACCGCCTGGACCCACTTGGCTCAAGCAGTGTTGGATGGGTGCTATGGATTGAAATAGCCCGAGAGCGTGTTCTAAGTACCAGATTCATGTGCCATCTGTCTGAGTCCCATGCACTGGCCGGAAAGAACGCATTGTGGGCACCTGTTCCACATGCGGTGCTTGTTACAACACTTGGACGTGCAAAACACCTGTCCTCTCTGCAGGGCACCCAATCCATTGAGAGCATCCGACCTTTAAAGGTAGACATTGTGTTGCGCCCCAGAAAAATGGGAGAATGATTGCTGGAAAGGAGCATAGCTCGGGACCAGCAATCATTCTCCCCTTTTTTGGGGTCAATAAATATGCCAAGGTTGGAACCTGTTGAATGAAACACTTGCAAAAAATGACGCTACCCTCTCTCAAATATAATACCTTTGCTAGCAGAACAAGTCTCTTTTCCAGCCAAGGTTGAAAGTAATACTTACGAAAAAATAATTTTGTTAGCGTAAGTCTCTTTTCAAGCCAAGTTTGAATTGAAAGTGTTACTCATGAATCCTTTTTATATCATACCAGCCTTGAAATTCCATATCAGTTGCATCGACTAATCAGAAGCCTTCTCCCTGCTAAAAAAGCGAGGCACTCGAGGCGAGAGAGCTCATTCATTCCTCAGGATGCGAGACGAGGAGTAAAATACAGCATCGACACATGATTTTGGCGTGTGAACAAGAAAGTGCGTTTGAAGAGATTTGGAAGGGTAAAGTTCGCTATGAATTTCCCTCTGCTGGTCGGGCCAAGAAATGTGTCAAGATTCAGAGTGCCTTTCATTTGGTTCGGACCATTGTGTACGTGAGCCAACCCAAATCGTCGTGTGACGGGGGTAAAATTCCCGAAAAATTAATGAATCCGGAACAATGGTCCCATTTCCACATGAATCGACCCTTGCACGCGCATAGTATTGCCTTTCTCTGTACGCTCATTCCAGGAGGAATAGAAAGATTACTGTTGGAACAGCTTGGAAATAAAAATGTGGCCAGTTGGGACAAGGTGACCAAATGTTTACCAGACGCGTGGGGTCATTTGAAATGGATTGTACCGATTTACGTGGTGGGATGGAAATTTTTAAATTGTGTGTTTCCTTTCCAATACCAGGTGATGGAGAATGAGACTCCTCTGTACGTGACGTACATTGGTCGTAAATAAAATATTGAAAAGAATGATACAGAGCCAACGAAAGCTCAAAATGATTAACTCATGGCGATGGAAAAGAGTACCAAGGTTACCACGACCTGCCAACGTTCTCTCGTAATCATTCTACTTTAGATCATGTTTGGAGAACCCTTGTTCAAAAAGTTTTCCAACTTTATTCGAAAACTTAACGTTAAAAAAAAAAATTTTTTTTAAGCTTTCAATATTTTTTGAGAGAAGAGTACAAATACTGCACGCGTCTCAATCGTTCACAATGGATTCTTCTCCAGAGTATGATGATTTGATTGACATGTTCAATTTACCAGCACCTGTTTCACCTTTACCACCGACTCCAGTGGCTTCTCCATCCCATGAGCCATCTCAAGAGGAATACATGATTTATGAATCTTTACCTGAACCACCTATGGTACTTGAACAATTCATTGAGTCTCGACAACGAATGGAATTTCAAGAATCCTCTGATTCCGTGGAATCCACTATTGCACCTGAACCAATTGTTTCTTCTCCTATTCGGAAAGTAGCTTCACCTGTGCATAAGATAGCTACACCTGTGCGAAAGATGGATTCACCAAAGCAAAGGGCAGATTCACCTGTAAAAAGATGGATTCCTCAAAGCGAAAGATGGATTCCCCAAGGCAAAGGTCAAATTCAACAAAGCGACGGGCAGATTCACCTGTGAGAAAGGTAGCTTCCATCATTCAACGAGATTCTCGACCTTCTCCTCGACGAAACGAGAATGGGCCCCGAGATCCTAGGTTGTATCGCAGACCCGATTTCAGACCACCCTATCGTAGACCTGATTTTAGACCCAGGCGACCCCCGTATGCCCATCGATTGATTCCCACTTCTAAAGTGTCGGCTCAAGTGTTTTTCCACAGCCTAGGTTTGGCCGTGTTGTGTCTCCGAGACCAGGGATTCACGCTCACCAACGGTGTCGTCTCGTATGCCTTGGATCGGCAATGTCCCAACGAACTATTTAAATATTTACATTACCTCAATGTCGGTACCATTTGTGTGACGGATCAACAATCCAAGCTCAAATTTAAAGAAATTCAAGCGAGTTGGAGCTCAGCCAGTCCGTTCAAAAGGATCCCTGTGATGCTGTTAAATGCCAACGAACGAAACAGGGGGGAATGTCCCTTTTGTAACGAGACACACTGTCATCGTTGGGTGGCCGTGCAAGGCATGTGCGCCATTCTGCATCAACCCATCAATCCCATTTTTCATTCGTGAGCAAGATTGGTTTGGGCAAGCTCCGCCCACATCCTGTCTGAAACGTATAAAAGGAGAGCTCATTGGGACGCTTCAAATCAGTCGCCTCTCGACTCGCCAGCAGCATGGACGCAATCGATGCCTTCCCAGAGCACCTATCCACCACCGTGGTGCCAGTGACCTTACCTGAGGAAACCGAGACGTTGGAATATGCAGCTCGACAGGGCCTCGTCAAAGCGTTCATCCTGTATCAGGAGATGGCCACGAAACGTGTGTTTCTCATGTTTTGTAACGATAGTTGGCATTGCAGACGATCGTATTTGGACAATTTCAAGCGGGCCGTGTTGGCGGCGAGGATCCAAAATCCCTTTGAACCCGATGAGATGACATGGGACAAGGTATCGCAAGGCTTAATGAGAAATCCCGATCGACCGCTGAAGAATACGGACAAACGGATGGGATTCATGCACCAAAACATGTTTATCGTAAAAACTGGCTTTACCTTTGGATTTCGCACCGTGTAACCGGGAGAGATTCATTTGATCCAAACCAGCCATGTGCCCATGCTAATGTACGAACTGCCCTCCACCAGTTTAAATCATCAAAGCAAACTCAATCTGTATAGGAGGAGTTTTGAGCCATTTGACCAAATGCTCTATCATCGCAAAGTGTTGGAGCCCCATACGGCGTATCCCATCCCGGCAGGAACTCATTACATTTTACTCACAGTTCAAAAGACCGTATTTGGGGTGGACATTATCCCCGAAACCAGTCTTCCTCAACTCGTGGAGAGTGGATTCAACCTGGAGGATTTCTGAAAGGTGAAGCGATATGACCAAAAAGCCTACAAACTGCCTCCTCCGACCCATGGTGAGACGAGCAAGCGACCTTTGGAGGAAGAGGTGTATCCTCCCTCCAAGAAATATTTTAGGATTCCAAAGAAATCCTCAAAAATACTCATTACACCGGTCGTGCGACCCCCTGTGATGATTACCAGACCTGCCTTGGCTGCTTCTTAACCCGTGTCCATTCCACCTCAGAAGATTCGTTTGTCAGATTCACCTGAGTCTCAACCACCTCAGCAGATTAATTTTCCAGATCCACCTGTGTCTCAACCACCTGTGCAGATCCAATTTCCAGATCCACCTCAGCAGATCCAATTTCCAGATCCACCTAATGCTTAATCACCTCAGCAGATCCAGTTTCCAGATCCACCTGTGGAGACTTCGTTTGACCATTTAATGTCAAACGTATTTGGAGACTACTTGGTGCCTGAACAAGTGATGGAAGCCCCCCCCCCCCCGGCCCATGCACAAGAACCACAGCTGCTTCATACGGTGCCTTCCCTCTTTGATTCAAATAATGATATTATATCGTTTTAGGATCATTTTGAAGCGGGGTTGGTCATGGAGCAGCAGGAAGCCCCGCTGGATTTGACAATGCCCAGAACATACCCTATGAAAAGACAAACTGTTGCTTTTAAAGTAAAAGAACCTGTAAATTTGTGTTGCAAGTAAATCTTGGCAGTTGCGTATATATATATATATATATTGTAAATAATGATTGTTTTGTACATAATTTTTTGTAAATATTTTTTTTTAAATAAAAAGAATTGTTTTATGGAAACAAGTCTGATTTTTTTGTTCAAAAAAATACCAACCTTGACACATTACACAAGACAAGATGTAAGAAAAAATGGTTTCGGTACAAAATTTATTGGACCAGTGTCGTTCTCGCACTACGATTGTTTTTGGAAATCTGGGTCGGTGGTCGGATCGAGTCACATATTTCGAGCAAGACTATCCTTACACCATCATTTTTGAGCCATATTTTGGTGTGCACGTTCCTCGGTCGTTTGGAAAAACAGTGGTCGTGTTTTCGAGTCATTTGGATTTGACGTGGGATCCAGGAGTCGAGTTGAGATTTTTTCAATTGGGTCGTCCCCCGTCTCGCCGAGTTTGGGAGGCGTATCAACCGCACAATAAGGAGGCGTACGCGTTGAATCTCACGCAATGCACGCGTTTGGTGGACGTTTACGTGACATTAGTTAGTTAGTTAGTTTTGGGTTTTATGGCGCAAGAGCCAATTTTGGCTATGCTGCGCCAAACATTTGTAAAAGTATTTAAAAAAAAACCGATGAAATATAAAATATATATTTATATATGTGCATGTCTGCATGCACATACATAAAATTTAAAGTTAAAATAGTTTAAAATTATTTTGTCAAATGAGGTATAAAAATCCAATTTTAAAAATAAAAGCAAACAGATTTTGGTGGGAGGTTTCCCCCACCAAGTCAGACAAGGATAAAACAGATGTATGAAAAAAAGTGATACAATGATGCTTAAAAACAGGACAATTGATTAAAATGTGACGCACTGTGTAGAAGACCTTACATGAAGGACATTGAGAAGCATCTTCCCCCAACAACAAATGCCTGTGTGTGAAGCGAGTATGACCAATGCGAAGACGAGTCAACTTGACATCAGTCCTTCGCATTGGCATCACAGGCCATGCTCCAATGACAGGTTTCACAGAGTGCAGTTTGTTATCAAACTGCTGACTCCATGATTCCTGCCATGCTATAAAAATATGATGCCGGATGACACGCTTCATATCTGATAGCGGAACAGCTAGTGGAAAAAATGTCGTCGCCGACCGAGCCGCACTGTCCGCCTGCTCGTTGCCAATAATCCCTACGTGGCTGGGTAGCCAACAAAACAATATATCAAAACCCTTGCTATATAGTCGACTAACGATGTCGAGTGCATTACACACTACTGGATGACACCGATCGTTGTAATTTTCAAGCGCTTCCAATACACTCATGCTATCAGTATATATGCAGTATTTACGAGGTGAACAGGAGTCGATTAATTGAAGTGCACGGTATATGGCGACAGCTTCGGCAGTGAAAACACTGCAAGAAGTGTCGAGCCTATAACCGAGCATGTTATCTTCAATCACGACGCCACAGACTGCGTAACCTGCATGTTTCGAACCATCTGTAAAGATGGGCGAATACGCACTATACCGACTGCGATGGTAAGAGAAAAGGTGCTGAAAGACAACAGATGGAACAGTGGTTTTACTGTACGAGGCAAAAGGGTTTATATAGTGCAAACGTGGCATATTACAAGGTGGAAATCGCCAAAGGTTTCGTTGCTGGATGTCCACGTTAGGTAGGTCGAGATCAGAGAGCATGAGCTTCATCCTATCCATAAAGGGCCGCTTGTTAGATGGCCGGGCATCATATAATCTCCTTATGCTGGTACTGATGTACATGTTTTTTAAAGGATGGGAAGGTAATGACAAGACCTTAAAATAATAGGTAAGTGAAAGTTTCCTCCGTCGTAAATCCAGAGGGAGCTGATTTGAGTCGACATAGAGACTCTGCACTGGGGATGTGCGAAACGCACCAGAGCAGATTCTCAATGCCATATGATGGACAGGGTCAAGTTTTTTTAGAGCAGAATGGCACGCCCATCCGTATACAACACATCCGTAGTCGATACGAGAAAGTACGCTGGCTTGATACACTCTGAGTAATGATGTTCGATCCGCCCCCAAGAGGTGTTGGACAACACCTTCAAGAGGTTTAAAGACTTTTCACACTTCTTCCGCAAGTGTAAGATATGCGGAAGGAAGGTGAGTCGGCGGTCGAAAATTACTCCGAGGAAACGTACATCGGGGACTACCGTAATTTGTACATTACGGATGCGTATTTCGGGGTCGGGATGAATACCCCGTTTGCGGCAAAAGTGCACGCAGCAACTCTTGCTCGCAGAAATACTATGACCGTTCGTGGCGCACCATTTAATAATATTATTGACGGCAGTTTGTAACTGTCTCTCAATATGTCGCATGTCCGAGCCTTCGCAACTAATTTGCAGGTCATCAACGTATAAAGATGCCTGTATAGAGGGCGATAAAATATTTAAGATGGGTGAAATATGACAAATAAAAAGGGTGACGCTCAAAATACTCCCCTGAGGCATACCCTCAGTTTGAGTAAAAGGAGAAGAGAGAGTGCCACCAAGTCTTATTCTAAAAGTGCGGAGATTTAAAAAGTTTTTTATAAATATTGGCAAATTGCCTTTAAAACCAAAATCAAAAAGAGTGCGAAGGATCCCATAGCGCCAAGTACGATCATATGCCTTCTCGATATCGAAGAAGATGGAAACCAGATGGTTCCTCCGGACAAAAGCATTTCTTATTTTGCTTTCCAGCATTATCAAATTATCGAGAGTAGACCTTCCCTTACGGAAGCCACTCTGAAACAAAGGAATGCATCGGTTCTTTTCTAGCTGATACACGAGACGGGCATTGACCATACGTTCTAGTGTCTTACAAAGGCAGCTCGTGAGTGCTATCGGTCGATAGCTGAGAGGGTCCTTTGGATCTTTTCCAGGTTTTAGGATGGGAATCACTATGGCTTCTTGCCATTGAGTAGGATACACCTGCTCCCTCCATATTCGGTTGAATAGGTACAGGAGTCTTACTAGTGAATCCTTCTTCAAATGGCGAAGCAATTCATAAGATACTCCATCAGGACCTGGACTAGTATTATGGGCCGATGATAAGGCCCTCTTCAATTCCCACATGTCAAAGTCACAGTTGTATGGTACAGGCTGTCGACACCTGAAGTTGATAGGGGTCCGCTCTAAACGACTCTTAGTTGCCTGAAATACAGGGCTATATGAATCGGAGCTGGACACACTAGCAAATGTTTGGCCAATCAAGTTGGCCACATCAACAGGCGACGAATAAATAGCCGACGATGTTTCCAATATCGGAATGGTAAAGTCCCGATAAAGGCCATTCGCGGCTTTCACCTTTCTCCATAACTGTTGACTTGTAGTGGACGATGTTATTGAAGATATATACTGGATCCAAGATTCTCTCTGACTTTGACGTCGAATTCTACGAGCTGACGCTTTTGTACGTTTGAACGCTATGTGATTTTCTGTGGTGGGGTATCTCCTGAAAATACCCCATGCCCTCCTTTGTTCCTTTTTTGCTTGTTGGCAGGAATAATTCCACCATGGTTTGCACAGCTTCCGAACAGAATAAGATGTTTTCGGAATGGCTGCATCGGCAGCATTTCTAATAGCTTCAGTGACGTTGAATACGGCATCATCAACTTCCCTGCTCTGGACCATTGTGCCAGTGATAACCGCTAGTCGTATGAATTTATCCCAGTCTACGCGATGAAAATAATAAGTGGGAGGACGATATTGTGCCCCCACACCATTAACATGCGAGACTAGGAGAGGGAAATGAACGTTATTATGTAGATCGTTATCTACCTCAATATTCAACAACGGTAGCAGTGTTGGCGAACAAATGGCAAGATGGAGGGAGTGAAGTGTCCTTGTGGGTACATGGAAATACGTTTTCTCCACGTTGTTAAGTAGACAGAAACAGTGATCAGAGATCAACTGTTCGATCTGCCGCCCACGAGAATTTGTATCATCCTGCCCCCACAGAGGGCTGTGTCCGTTAAAGTCACCGAGCAAAATAAAAGGAGCTGGCAATTGACTGACTAATTGATTCAAATCCACTTGCTTCACAACATCATTGGGTGGTAAATAAACAGAACAGACTGTGACTAAAGAATGGATATGTATCCGTACTGCCACAGCCTGTAATGATGTGTGCAGTGTGACGACATTACTGGGATAAAGATGGGACGTGAAAAGACATACACCTCCAGTTGGAGATGCATTACCATCTACATCCCGTCGTACACAATTATAACCACGCACTCGCATTGTCATGGTACTCTTCAGAAAAGTCTCCTGAAGAGCAACACATGCGGGCTGGTACGTGGGTACGATGGATTTGAGATCATCGAGTCGAGTCCCCAAACCACGGCAGTTCCATGAAACAAAGGTGACCATTATAAGATTGCATTCACTCCGCCTTCGGAGCTAAGAGTCGAAGGACCCGGTACTATGTCCATAAAATCCTCCTCCGATGGATGTAATTCGATTGTTTCCAAATCATCCACAGGATGGGGTTTTTTCGAAAAATTAGACATTTTCTTTTTGGGTCTTGCAGAATTCATTTCTCGTTGACGGGATCTTCGACTCTTTGGTCTTTTAGGCGAAGTGCTAGGAGGTCTCGGAGTAACTATTGTCTTTGGAGTTGGAGGGGGAGAGTTCTTTTCCGCCGTTTCTATTTCAGGATCTGAATATTGTGTCGAACTGTCTTTAAATGTTTTTTTTTTGCGACACTAGCGTAACTAACTCCTGGGACCGGTGTGCGTGAGGACACGATACGTCGGGCTTCAGGGTAGGACATATTATTTTTAATTTTCAGGGTGGTAATTTCTTTTTCAGTACTCCAAGTCGGGCAAGCACGAGAATAAGAAGGATGATCTCCATTGCAGTTAACACAGCGCTCCTTCAGTTTACAGTCTGTACTATCATGGCCTGTCTCCGCACAACGAGCACAGGTAAGTTTACATCGACAAGTGGTTTTAGAATGGCCATATCGCTGACAATTAAAATAGCGCAACGGATTTGGAATGTAGGCTCGAACTGGACAGTTGAGATAGGCAGCCTTTACGGCCTGTGGAAGGTCAGGATGAGGTGCTTTGTATTTAGCACCCGTCCATCCCGCCTAATTGTGATTCGTCTGACTCCACAGACCTTTTGCTCGCGCAAATTCTCAAGAATCTCGTCGGTGTCCACGTACAACAAATCCGCAGCCAAGATAACGCCACGGGAAAAATTTAAACTGGTGTGTTGAGTGACTGTGATGTCAAAATGGGCCATTTTCTTTAGATTCATAAGAGCTGAAGCTTGATTGGAAGATGTAACTTCGAGGAACAGGTCCCCAGATCGCATCTTCCGAATCGTCTTAACAGCTCCTATGGCACTCGTGATTGCCTTATGAATTAAGAAAGGTGAAATTTTGAGGAAATTGTCGTCATTTTTTTTAATAATGAAAAACCGGGCAGTCAGATACAATTGTTGCTCCACAACGGGAGGAGTTGACGGATTCTGGCCTCCGTCGGGGCACGAAGAAGTTCCTGGACTCAATGACGGAGTCGAGTTCTCGACCCGGTCAGCCCAGGAGTGAGTATTTGATGGCGCAAAAGATATATTATTTGTCTCCATAGGAGGCGGCAAAACGATATTCTCTTTAGTTGTCATCATATTTTTGGCTACACGGATTCCTTCCAGTTCCATCGAGCCCCGCCAGACCCCGAATTCCCACACTTTTCTAACGTGCCAAGTGGAACCGCCGGAGGATTCTTCAAAGCGAGACGGCGGGGAAACCCCCATAACGTGCTTCCGGGCACGGTCCAAGGCCGAAGCCAAGGAGGATTTCTCTATATGAACGAGTCCCCGCTGCCTAGCCATCCACTACCAAGGCCCTCAACCTCTAGGACGTTTTCGGCAGAACGTACCTCAAAGCCGTCGCCAGCGACGCATGCAACTCTTCCGCCGCATACCCTACCCCGCAAGGGTCCTTCCCACTGCCCAAATAGTATCCCTCGCGGGAGAGGATACAGGGTGGTACTGAGACCCCTTAGAGCTAAGAGCTAGGTACGCAGCAGATCGGTATTGATACGCCGCCGACCTGTTACTATGTTAATTAAAAAAAGGGGATTTTTTTTTAAAGTTTTTAAAACATATCTTTTAAATTTCTTAACATATCTTTTATCTTTTAAATTAATAGGAAAGCAATAATCGTGGGTTATGTAATTAAAACAGTGATATCTTATCACAAAAATCATAGACCAAAGGAACTCCCCAAAGCAAACAAATGTCCAAAAGAAAAAGAGGGGAGAGAGGAAAATAAAGATCTCTGGGGTCCCTCGGGAGCGTGAAACCCGTACTCACCTAAAGAAGGTGAGCCCCCTGAGGGGGTTTACGTGACATTATTAACGTGGTTGGACGATAGGGAAAAGCCTCGAGATGAAAACCTCCCTTGGCGCATGCTGATGGCCCAACCTTGGAAACAGGCTTTGGAAAAACACGTGGAGCGTTTGCATCAAAAGGCCTTGGCACATGGAATGCCAGTTGACGTCACGCTCCTCGAGCATATATAAGTCCAGCCTCTAGCCAGCAGAATCATTCTCTCTCAGCAACATGTAAACATTGATGCTGTTGATGAAGGAAGTGTTTTCTTGGATGAGGCAGATTTAACAGAGGTAGACAGACTATTTGATGTGGCGGGAGCATTATTTATTGAAGAAATAGGGGGTTGAGATTCTGATGATATTGTAGCTGCAACAGAAGATGTAGATGGCAGGAGATGTGCCTGAGTTGAGTTTCTGGATTTGGTAACTGGAGGAATTCTGGGACATACTATTGGTTTAGGAACGGGTATTAAAGGTTGCAATAATTTTAAAGGAGGGCATACTATTTTTGTAATTGTTTCATCAGTTTGGGTTCTTGTGGTTGCAGTTGAGGATTTGACAGGCTGGGCATATGTTTGAGATATCTGTGGTACTATGGATTTGCGTGCTTTTAAATAGGAGATATTTCTATTAGTTTTTATTTCTTGTATTTGTTTCTCTATTTTAAACTTGGAACATTGTTTGGAATCTGATGGATGGGCGAGCGAACAATTAACACATTTTGGCTCTAGAGTGCAATCCGTGGAAGAATGTCCAACGGATGCACATCTAGAGCACGTCAGTTGACCGCGGCAGGATGTTTGAGTGACCAAATCTCTGGCACTTAAAACAGCGCAGAGGATTTGGTATATAAGGACGGATTTTACAGTTCAAGTAACCTGCTTTTACTGTAGATGGCAGTTTTGGACTATTGAATGTTAAAATAATGTTTTGTAGGAATTATTGCAGTATCTTTTTTAATTGTGATTCTCCTGACCTGGATAACACCCTGATTAGAAAATCCTTCAAGGATTTCTGCTTCAGGGGTGGTCAACAGGTCAGGTTCTGAAATGACACCTCGACTGGAGTTCAGAGATTTATGTGGACTAACAAGAAGAGGACAGTCACAAGAAAGGTTTTAGCAGCTAAATAACATTTTGATTGAAGAGCAGAATTAGTTTCGACTAGTAAATCACCCGATCTCATTTTTTTTACTGATTTCGGTTCACCAATTCCTTGGAGAGCTTTGAAGATAGTAAAAGGAGATTTACGGGACATTTCGCTGTTTGGCAATAATAGTATAAAAAAACGTGTATTCTTCGCAATTTCATCATAGGTAAGTGGTGTGGGTAAAACGGGGCCTTTACCCGGGCACGAAATTTCAGGATCCATGAAGAGAGATAGTATTCATTCCGGTGTGGCTCCACCCACCACGGAGTCCAACAAGGGAGGCAGTGTGCCGGTCATCTGGCAAAAACCAGGCACGGCGCTTACCTGGAGTACACCCAGAATATATAATGCTACAGCATCAGGGCGAGGATCCAACGGGTAAACCCGCCACCCCTTATCTGCAGCAGTAACCCTACAGCAATGTCTCTCCGGGGACACCGAAGAGAGGTACCACCAGCCGATTGACAGGAGCGGGCTCCCACCTGCCACCCGTCTACAGCGAAGCGTGGGCCAAAGGGAACGCAAAAGGTATCCCCAGGACACCATTTTCCTCCTTACGGGACACCGCACACGGCAAACATGCGGGTCGGAAAACCAACGGTGTTAGTCGAAAACGAATAAATCAACCTAAGAAAAATATTTATATAAACTGAAGAAAAAAGACACTAAATTAACGCAATACAAAATGAAAACAAAAATATGTTATTAATAGATAAGTAATCAAATTAAATATATAACACAAGTACATTTACACACACAAGTACATTTAATATTTTTAAGTTGTGATCTAGACGTGAAAAGAAGTAAAGGAAAAATTGAGTGACAAGGAGGGTCGAAGATAGAAAAAGATCACTAGGGTACACCGGGGTCGTAAAACCCGTGTTTACCAAAGACAGTAAACCCCTTGGGTAAAGGAAAAGATCACTAGGGTACCTCGGGATTGTGACACCCGTACTCACCTAAAGAAGGTGAGCCCCCTGAAGGGAGCTGCAGGCGGAATGGAGCTCCAAAGTTTCAGCTTTGGCAGTGTAAAAAAAAATTGCTCATGGGCCCAAAAAAAGGGGGACCGAGTCGACTTTTGTGTCGACTCGTCCCCCCCCCTTTTTTGGGTTAAGGAAGGTGCCAACGGTGGAGAGCATCTCTTTTAAAAACTTGTACTAAAAAGAGGCCACAAGATTTCTACCAAGGATGGAAGATTTCTACCAAGAATCAATCGAAAGGTGCCTGATGGTGCGTGTAGTTTTTGCATGGTCCTGTAAGATAGAATCAGTCAAAAAATGCCTAGTGATGCTTGTATTTTATGCAAGGTCATCACTATGTTGGATCAGTAAGAAAATAAATTCCTCATGATATGGATAGTGATTCAATGTTGGATCAGTAATCCAATATATATATAGATGCCTCATGATATGGATAGTGTTTCAATGTTGGAGAGTATCAGCCAATAGGAATCGATTCACGTGACCCTAAAGAGTATAAAAGGCGAGACATCAGCAGACAGAGACATTCTCTCTCAAAGTTCCTTTAAAGCAACATGTCTCATCTAGCTTTCTTCGCCCATGCTAATGTATTTCACCGTGGAGGCAAGCCTGTGCCGATCGAATTGTCCATCGCCAGCATTCCGGAGGATGGAAAAGACCCAGAAGTAATTTGCATCACGGTGGATCATTCCAACCTGATCACCACCTCGAAAGACTGCAGGGCCAACCGTTTTATTAACGAGCGCCTCAGTCTGAAGAGCCACATCCCTGGATCTGTGCCACTAGAGTACCTGTCCTTTTGCATCAGGGGTAAATTTTGCCACCTGGCGCAAGGAAATCAGGGCCTCATCGTTGTGAAAGGGTCGGACCAGCGCAAAATTTTTGAGCAGCTGGGGCTCTTTACTATAAATTTGGAAACTTTACCAAAGTTCCAGGACTTGAACGATCGTACTCTACCAGATCACCTGCACGATGAGGTGCACGAATATTCTGACATTTCAGAGTGCACTATGGTAAAGTCATACCGTTTTGCCAGATACCTGCAAAACTTTAAAAAGCTGCACGCCGAATGCAACAGACAGATGGCTGATTTGGTAGAGTAAGTGAGAAAAAGTGAAATTTGAACTGTAAATATGGAACTGTAAATATTGAACTGTAAAAATGCCATTGGGCCCAAAAAAAGGGGGACCGAGTCGACAAAAAAGTCGACTCGGTCCCCCTTTTTTTGGGTTAAGGAAGGTGCTAACGTTGGAGGGCTTTTCTTTTAAAACTTGTGTTAAAAAGATGCACAAAGTTACGTTAAAGATTAGTTTCAAGGTTGAAAAGAGTCAACCAATAGAAATCGTTTCACGTGACCCCACTAGAATATATAAAAGGCGAGCAGCTAGCAGCCAGAAATCAGAGTGCTTCTGAATGCAGTCAAGAGTTTAGAAATTTTATTTTTGGTTAAAACTGTCAGGTTTGGGTTTGTATTGAATATTTCAAATCTGGCAGTTTTGACGGAAAAAGAATTTTTATGGCAACAGGTAAATGCAAAATGTTTTTCGTTAAGACTGTCAGGATTTGACGTAATGTTGAAAATTCGCAGATTCTGGCAGTCTTATCGGTAAATGTTTTTAACCAAAATCTTCAAAAATCCGAAAATTGGGGGACCGAGTCGCATGTCGACTGGGTTCCCCTTTTTTCGGACCAAATTATACACCAAGATTGGAGAGCATCTTTTTAAAATCTTGACTCAAAAAATTGGACTCGCCTGCTGGCTGCAAGTTGAGACCTCCGTGTTTCCTTGACACGCCCAGATTGGAAGGCTTTATATCGTGAAATGGTAATGGCATGATTCTCTGTCTTTTCTCGACGTACCAACGTTGCATTGTCTACATTCCATGGGTCGCTGTTTTCAAGACACACCAAGCTTGAAGCATCTCCATTTCATTTGTGGATCGCCCCCTGACATGTCTCCATTTCATTTGTGGATCACCCCCCGTTTAAAATCATTCGTCTGGGATGGGCTGAAAAATTTTCTCGCGACCATCAAAAATATTTTTCGGAGGAATTTGAAAAATTTTCGATAAGTATTAAGAAGAGAATACTTGAGGGGATACTCAAAAAAGGTCGTTTTCCGTTTCCAATCATTTTTTGAACGGGTCACGGTGCTCAACTATTTATTCGACCAACTGTATGAAACCTATGGTAATGACTGTAAAACGAGAGGTGTTTCCTATTTTACAGTGATTGCCATAGGTGAATGGTAGAGGGGTCATAGCACCGGGGTCCTGGAAACTCTGCAGGCATGTGTCGTTTGGACGTGTATTGCCTTAATCTAAGGGTAGAGCAGCACCTGGAGAGGCTATGCAGAGGGGAGCGTGCAATGTCATGGGAGAAACTAATGGTTCTAGGGATTCTTTTTCAAAGGCAAACAACTTTGGGGAGGACGCAAAAGGTGGGAGAGTACTATTTAAACGAACCGAGTGTAGTGGAAATAGGCTGAAGAGAAGCGCATCAAATGGGAGATTTAGCAACACGAGGGCCTCGTCAACCAGGGACCTATTGAACGTAAACATTCTCATTCTGTGACAAAAAAGGTAACGCTTTCTGGCAAAGGACCCTTGGAATATTAGGTGTGAGGGTGGTACAGGTTTGGGACACAAGTTAACAAAGACATAAACGGGAGGCATAGTTTGGATACATTGAATGGTAAAGATTGCAAAATAGGTGAGAGGGTTTTCAGACCGATAAGGAAGGACAAGGTTTGTAAAAACAGGAGTTACACCTTTTTTTAAAAAAAATGTTATTCAGATTTGAAACACTGAATGGTAAAAGCTGTAAAAACAGGAGTTACACTTTTAAAAAAATGTTATTCAGATTTGAAACATTGAATGGTAAGGACTGTAAAAAGCAGGTGTTACACTCTTAAAAAAAGTGTGACGGTTTTGGGACACTTTTATTGCAGTAATTACCATAGACTAATGATACAGCGCTCGGAACATTATTAGGAAAAGAATACATGTGAAGAAAAATGTGTGTACAACAATACATGTAAAAAAAAATTTTTTTTTTATGATACTTTATATGTTTAAAGCTCGATGTCATCTGCTTGGACTTTTAAAGTGTATATGATTCAATATGCCTCCATCTCTCGCAGTACATCACAAGACACCTGACATTTTTTTGTCCCCCGTGGATAATTTTTATCATTTTGGTGAATCAAGTTGGTTTCACTGGGGACCCTCTAGAAATCGTAAAGCACATTCCATGTGCTTGGATCCATTTCTAGGGTCAAAGATGTCACATTCCAACAATGAAGCGGAAATGAATTGCTCCATATGTTTGAGCTGTGATGATGATTCTGAACTCTATACCCTGATTCTATGCAAACACACGTTTCATTCAAAGTGTTTACAACAATGGGTGGAGAACCAAAAAGATACATGTCCTTATTGTCGTGGTAAAATACGCAAGAGACAAAACTCGAATTGGGTGTGGTCCTTCTGGATTTGCCTTTAACGTTTTACGAGACATTGTTGGTTCTGACGCGGAAGCTGTCATCTCTGACACGGATTCTGAAAGTAATTCAGATTCCGATGGCTACCTATATTCGGATTCTGAATCTGACATGATATCTGAAAGTCTTTCCGAGGATGACGTGATATCTGAAAGTCTTTCCGAGGATGACGCGACAGCAGAGTTTGAGTTTATACCAGGCACGATGGAACAATTGATACAAAGCTTGCTCAATTCCATCAATGAAGAAGACTCTTGAAGCTTGATACCATCATTGAAAAAAAAAAATCAAGATTGGATTTTTTTTCTTTTTTTTTCTTGGGGCCTTTATAAGCGAGCACACGTCTCAACGACTTCACATCAGCTGCTCATTGCATCTCCTTGCTGCTCCAGTTCTTGTTCAAGTCATGGCCAGCCGACCCAATTGCGACTACCTCGTTTCCATTGAGTGGATGCGCTATCAAAGACAATGGGTGCCTTGTCGCATATTTTTTGCCAGTCCATTCGACAACAAGCAAGTTGAGATTCGCCCAAGTCTGGACAGCCTGCAATCCTTTTCCTATCAGGACATTGTGCAAAATTTAAAACATTCCCATTCCCTCATGACAGAAGATGAAGGTTGGGATCATCACGACATTGTTCGAGTCCCCCAAGAGGAGCTGGAACATTTTGTTCAGTCTCGCTTATTAAAAGACTACCTGGAAAGGGACAATCATGGATGGGACCTTTCGATTGGAGCCACGGATCTGGCGACGTTCATGCATTTAGACCGCCTCCTTCCCGACGTGATGCAATATGTGGGAAAAGAACACCGCGCCAATACCATGGTCCACGAAATGATGAAGTGTTTCCGCTGGAGGGAAGAAGAACCAAATGCGTAACGTCTGTGTGTTAGCTGTCTTTGTGTAACCTGCCAGCCGGAACTGTCTTTGTGTAACCTGCAAGCCTGAACTATGTAAGCTGCAAGCCTTAATTGACTTTTTGTAATCTACAAGCCTGAACTGCCTTTGTGTGATCTGCAAGCTACAAAATTGAAATGTATGTAACCTGCAAGCTTGAAACACCTATGTAATCTGTAAACTTGAAACACCTATGTAATATGCAAACTTGAAAACAATAAACTTTGTAAGTTTAAAGTTGTATCTTTCATTTAAATAAAAAATTTTTAAAAAATTTTTGATTCATAGTATAAAAGCTTTTATGAACTGCAGCTCAACATCTTGCCATGTGGTTCCAGTTGGCTCTTAATGCTTCAGTCCCGCCCCAGTCCAAGTCTTGATTGGGGTGGATGGTCTTTTGTACTTTCGCGTTTGGGATCTTGGTCAACTGTTAAAGATTCGCCATATTCACTCCAAGTTTACCTCCTTTGTGTTTCCATGCAAAAATGTCTTGCCTTCCCATCGCTTGTATCGCCAGACAATCCACAATACCCGTTTAGTCAACATCCAAGGATTGTTTTCCATCCTGCATTCTGAAAATGTCGCGATGAGAGATTTATTCTTAAAGGCCTTCACCCTTAGCTACCGCCGAAGAACATGACGCTAAACTCCGAGAATATCCCTTCCCCCTCCAAGAGGAACAATCCGCAGCACTA
Source organism: Trichonephila clavata (assembly GCA_019973975.1). NCBI lineage: Eukaryota > Metazoa > Arthropoda > Arachnida > Araneae > Nephilidae > Trichonephila > Trichonephila clavata. Next base: position 14,450 of record BMAO01037402.1, on the reverse strand, counting down.
CGAAGCCTGAGTGACGTCCTCGACGAAACTCGCTTTATATATATTCATCAGAGGAACCAAGAATTGGAAGAAAGTAAAAGACAACTGGAAGATGAAACAAGGGAACTGCAAAACAAGACTGATGCCTGGGGCGCCCTTAGCAAGCCGCTAGAATCCCCATTCAAGCTGCTAGTATACAAAAAAGGCCGCAGAAGCTCCGGAGACGACACAAATGGACCCAGCACGAGTGCGAAAAAACCTCGCACGGAATCCACACCAATTCTGAACCACTTCGATGCCTTGCCTACCAATGATTCCATGAATCACTCAGGTGACACCAACGCCCCAACAATAAACGTGCAACCGGACGGAGCCGCACCTGAAAGGAAACGCCACGTGCCGCCCATAACTATAGACAACGTGGTCAACAAAGCCGCCCTTTTGAAACACCTGCAAGAAGTGACCCGAGTCAACCTAGAAGGAAAACTCATTGGAAATAAACTAAGAATCTTCCCCCAAACTGCGTATGCTTATAATTACATACGCAGGTATATTGCAGGAAAAGGACTGGAAGCATACACCTACATGCGCTCCCAGAAGAAAAAAGCTCAGAGTGGTGATTAGAGGCCTCCCAACCGACATGTCCCCAACAGAAATTATCAGTCACCTAGCAACCCAAAACATCACAGTAAAAGAATGCCACATCATGACCAGTAAAAGGACCGGGAAACCCATGCCCCTCTTCCTCATCAATATAGAGAAGACCGAAGCAAACAAGAAAGTATTCAAAACCAACAATATCGGCTACATGAAAGTAACCATAGAAGCCCTCAGACCCAAATATGGCCCACCACAATGCTTCCGATGCCAGGGCTTCTTTCACAACAGCAAATTCTGCACACGCAGCCCCAGATGCGTTAAGTGCGCAGGTGAACACCTAGCCAGAGACTGTGTGAAGCCTATAAATGACAAAGCCAAATGCTGCCTGTGCCAGGGTGAACATCCAGCAAATTTCCTAGGGTGCCCCATGAACCCTAAAAACAGACCTGATCAGAAGAAAAAAGAAAATATCGTCACTCCAAAAAATGTAGCAACTGTTTTTGATTCACCAGCTCCGCCAAAAACCAACTTCTGGGAAGGGTGAAGAAAAACAACCACACCGCAGCAACAGTCTAACCCCAGCACTTCCAAAAACTCCCCCCAAGCCTCCTCCCCAACTACCGAACCAGGTGATGACCTCTCCAACCAGTTAAACTCCCCAGCAGTCCAAGAAACTTTCAAACTTCTAGAAGAATTTATCAAAATAGCCACAACAATACCAACCAAATACGGACGCCTCCGGCCCATACAAAATCTGTTAAGCGACGAAATTAACTTTTAATCCCCGCCACACCAATAGATCCAACCTAACGGTCATCACCTGGAACGCAAATGGCATAAGATCAAAAATTGAAGAATTTAAAAACTTCGTAGCCGATTGGAATCCAGATATTATAAATTTACAGGAAACCCACCTTCAACCCTGCCACAACTTCACCTTCCCAGATTACAGCATCTACAGGACCGACCGCACCTTCCGTGGCGGCGGTACTGCAATCATGATAAAAAGTAGCCTACCCCATCATCAAATAATTATCCAAGACAATAACCTAGAAACAACAGCCATAAAAATAGCCCGGCAAAATGACCAACCTATTACAATAGTTTCTGCATACCGACCACCAAGAAAACCCATCACAGCCCTCGACTTAACCAAAATTTTCAGGAACCAAGGATACGTCCTCGTCGCCGGCGACTTAAATGCCAACCACAGATCATGGAGCCCTCAAACCCAACAAAACACAGCCGGATCAATAGTAAGAAAATTCTGCGACAATACTGGATACACCCTAAACGCCCCATCGGAACCCACATACTTCCATGCAAGCACCAGGAACACCACAATAGATATTGCAATCTCCAAAGGTATGACCGTGATTAATTCCACCTCCATCCCAGAGCTCTCTAGTGACCACAACCCTGTTCTCTTTGAGGTGAGTTTGGATAATTATACCTCACCTGCCCTCAGTACTTATAGTTTCCCCAATTGGTCTAAATTCCAAGAAATTCTAACTAATACACTCCCTGGCAACCCAAATATTACTAATACTAACGATATCGAAAATGCAATCAATACCTTTAATACCACCTTCCATAATGCCCTCTCAAACTGCTCAACTTTTAAAGTGATAAAATAAAAATTAAAAACAGACTTAGAAAAGAATGGCAAGATACCCGCCATATAAAACTCAACTTAATAAATTACAAAAGGAAATAAAAAAAGACTTAAAATAATTTTAAAAATAATAAATGGAATAAAATCTTAACTGAAGCAACCCCTGACAATGATTCTCTCTATAAAATAGTAAAATCCATAACTAATAGAAAACCCTTCCACATCCCCCCTCTAGTAGGACCCATGGGCCTCCATTACAGTACTGAGGACAAAGTGAACCTGTTTGCTGATTCACTTGAGAGTTCATTTCAAGAAAACCCAGAGCCATACGACGACGAATTTATTGATCACGTCGAAGAAAAAGTAGAAAATTATCTCAACCGCAACTCAAGACGCCACACTCCACCACTAACCTCACTTGAAGAAATTGTGGAAATTATTTTAAACCTATCTAACAAAAAAAGCACCCGGCAAAGACGGAATAAAGAACATCGCCCTCAAAGCACTACCGCTTAATGCTATCACCTTCATAACCAAATTAATTAATAGAAGCCTGCAATATAATTACTTTCCGCAAGAATGGAAGCACGTTCTCATCACGATCATACCAAAATCAGGAAAAGATTGCAAGTTCGCAGATAATTACCGTCCGATCAGCTTGGTAAGTTCATTAGGAAAAATCTATGAAAAAATCCTACTTAATCACATTCAAAAATTCTGCGACCCCAATAATATTATCCCGGACTTTCAACATGGATTCCGGAAAGAGACCTCCACACAACACCAGCTTCTCCGTGCAACCAACCTCATAGTAAATGGCTTCAATAATAGAACCTACACCGTCGGGCTGTTTCTGGACGTCAAAAAAGCGTTTGACGGAATGTGGCACGACGGTCTAATTTACAAAATGATAATTTACAATTTTCCAACTTACATCATAAAAATAATTCATAGTTTCCTCAAAAATAGAACCTTCAACGTTAAATGTAATAATACCCTCTCCAGTGAACGCCCAATACTTGCATCAACACCACAAGGATCCATCCTCAGCCCTGCACTTTACAATATTTTCACTAGTGACTTTCCAAATGATCAGGAAGCAACAATCTGCCTCTTCGCCGATGACGCCGCAATTCTTTGCAATAAATCCACAGTACAACTAGCAACCAACTGTATCCAAGCTTTCATTTTTAAACTCGAAATATGGCTAACTAAATGGCGAATTGCCATCAACACCGATAAAACGAATGCAGTAATTTTCAGAAAAATCAGAAGCCCTTTCATCCCTCCTCCCCTTCAAATTTTTAATCAAGCAATAGACTGGACTCTAGAAACAAAATATCTCGGATTAACTTTAAATGACAACCTAACTTACGAACCTCACTTCAAAGCAGTCTTCAAGAAATATATGGCTAAGTATCACCTCCTACTAGACGTCATCGGCAGAAAATCAAAACTATCCCTAAAAAATAAAAGATTCATCTACAAGCAATATTTAAGACTTATTTTACTTTACGCCTGCCCGATCTGGGGATCGGCGGGAAACATTCACATCGACAAGATTCAAAGGGTTCAAAATCAAGCACTCAGAACAATAGCCAGAGCTCCCTCCTAAATCCCGAGATATATACTTCACGAAGAACTACAAGTCGAACCGATACACACCCTGATTGCAGAATTCGCAACAACATTCCATTCCGCCATTCCAAAGCATCCAAACCGGACGATTAACAATCAAAACTACTTTAGAAATCTTCCCCCATCGACACATCGGATGCCACACAGTGCAACGACCTTGCAAAGCAAATTCTAGAAACGAAATCACTCCCCCCCCCCCTGCAAACGTTTTCATTTTGAAAACTGCATCTGCCTTTTCCTCTTCTCTGGTCTTTCGACCATCACGAAAACTATCCCCACCACCACTCCCTGACTGCTGAAGCTATTTTTAGCTGAAGCGTATCCAGTCCCCCGCTACTGGACTCTCTCTTTCTCTTTTCTTCCAACTTAGGTTGCCACCAGCGAACTGTAGAAGAAACCTAAATATTTATAGGCTGGCTCTTAGGCACTCCAAATATTTCATGTCGGACGCGGTAAATTTTAGCTCTTCCAGACATCTTTGGACTTTGCGAATTTTTGCTTTTTTAGATCATCTTTTTGGACGACAAAGCGCTATCTATTGTCTTGGCCAATAGACTTTTTCTACTCATCTCAACTTACTGCCATCTTCCCTGACGACCCGGACCGAACTAGAACTATCCTACCCCGATATGGAATCTAATCAAGAAAATTTCACCGCTGCCTACCTTGATTTTCACAAGGCATAGGAATCCAGCATCAATGCTCTAGTGACCCAACTAAACACTTGTAGAAATTCTGATGAGACCTCAGTAGTCTTAACTACCGCAGAACATGATGCCAGACTTCGAGAATTCCCCTTCCCCCTCCAAGAGGAGCAATCAGCAGCGCTCCGAAGCCTCAGTGACGTCCTCGACGAAGCCTGCTTCAAATATACTCACCAGAGGAAACAAGAACTGGAAAAATTCGATAGGCAACTTCAAAACAAGATTGATGCCTGGGGCGTCCTTAGCAAGCCGCTAGATACCCCATTTAAGCTGGTACTACACAAAAAAGGCCGGAGAAACTCCGGAGACAACGCCAATGGACCCAGCACAAGTGCGAAAAAACTACGCACGGAATCAACACCCATTCAGAATCACTTCGACCTCTTAGCTACACATGATTCCACGGATCACTCAGGAGACAACAACGCCCCAGCAGAAAACGTGCAACCGGACGGAGCCACACCTGAAAGAAAACGACACGTGCCACCCATAACAATAGATAACGTGGTCAACAAAGCCGCCCTGCTGAAGCAACTACAAGATGTGACCCGAGTCAACCTTGAAGGAAAGCTCATCGGAAACAAATTAAGAATCTTCCCCCAAACTGCGTATGCTTACAACCACATACACAGATACATTGCAGAAAAAGGCCTGAAAGCATATACCTACATGCTCCCTGAAGAAAAAAAGCTGAGAGTGGTGATCAGAGGCCTCCCAACCGACATGTCCCCAATGGAAATAATAAGTCACCTAGCATCCCAAGACATCTCAGTCGAAGAATGCCACATCATGACTAGCAAAAGAACCGGAAAACCCATGCCCCTCTTCCTCATCAATATGGAAAAAACCGAAGCTAATAAGAAAATATTTAAAGTTACCAATATCGGTTACATTAAAGTAACCATCGAAGTCCTCAGACCCAAATATGGCCCACCACAATGCTTCCGATGCCATGGCTTTTTTCATAACAGCAAATTTTGCACACGCAGCCCCAGATGCGTTAAGTGCGCAGGTGAACACCTAGCCAGAGATTGTGTAAAGCCTCTAGAAGATAAAGCCAAATGCTGCCTGTGCCAGGGCGAACATCCAGCAAATTTCCTGGGGTGCCCCATGAACCCCAAAAATAGACCAGACCAGAAAAAAAGAAAGTAATATCACACCAAAAAATGTAGCAACTGTTTTTGATTCACCAGCTCTGCCAAAAACCAACTTCTGGGAAGGGCGAAGAAAAACGACCACACCACAGCAACAGTCCAACCCCAGCACTTCCAAAAACTCCCCCCAAGCCTCCTCAACTACCGAACCAAGTGATGACCTTTTCAACCAGCTAAAAACCCCAGCAGTCAAAGAAACCTTCCAACTTCTAGAGGAATTTATTAAAATTGCCACAACAATCCCAACCAAATACGGACGCCTCCGGGCCATACAAAATCTGCTCAGTGACGAAATTAACATTTAATCCCCGCCATACCAATAGATCCAACCTAACAGTCATCACCTGGAACGCAAATGGCATAAGATCAAAAATTGAAGAATTTAAACATTTCGTGGCCGAATGGAGTCCAGATATAATTAATCTGCAGGAAACCCACCTTCAACCCTGCCACAACTTCACCTTCCCAGATTACAGCATCTACAGGACCGACCGCACCTTCCGTGGCGGCGGTACTGCAATTATGATAAAAAGAAGCTTACCCTACCATCATATTATCCACAACAATAGCCTGGAAACAACAGCCATAAAAATAGTCCGGCAAAATGACCAACCCATTACAATAGTTTCTGCATACCGACCACCAAGAAAACCTATCACAGCCCTCGACTTAAACAAAATTTTTAGAAACCAAGGATACGTCCTCGTCGCCGGCGACATAAATGCAAAATATAAATCATGGAGCACACAAACCCAACAGAACAGAGCAGGAACAATAGTCAGAAACTTCTGTGACAACACTGGATACACCCTAAACGCCCCATCGGAACCTACATACTTCCATGGAACCACCAGGAACACCACAATCGATATTGCAATCTCTAAAGGTATGACCGTGATTGATTCTACTTCCATCCCAGTGAGTGAGTGAGTGAGTGTTGGGGTTTTGGGCGCAAGAGCCATCTGTGGCTAAACTGCGCCAAACAATCGTTAAAATATCTAAAAAACATTTTGATTCAAAAGGTAAAAGTTTGTTTAAAAAGGTAAAATCTGTGTTTTTTAAAAAAGTCATTTTCTAAAAATTAAAAAAGTAATGAAGGTTGGTGGGGAAATCCCCACCAAGTTTATAAAGTATTATTGATAAAAGTTTTTAAATCTTGTCATGTCGGAATTAGAACACCCTTGTAATATGTATTCCCCCCTACTACAGCAAAATCAGAATTCGATTCAAACTCATCTTCCTCCACGTCGTACGTAATCATGTCTTCGTCATCAGTTGTGTATTCAACCGGTGCTGATTTTCTTGGCTTATGTGAAGCCATCTTTATTTCTATTTTAGGTTTTGAAATATTTTTGGGAGGACGCTTTTTTGTACGATATTTTGAAGCCTGGGATACAGAAGATGTAGTTGTAGTTGGTAAACTATTGGTTGTGCAGGTTTTAGGTTCAGATAAAGGAGGATTTGTCACAGTGGACAAGCCTGTAAACATATTGCATGTAGAAGGGGTAGTGTTTGGTGGGATGAAGGTAATGCAACAGAATGCAGAAGACTATGGAGTGAGATGATTGGGACCGTGGAGGGAGCAGTAGTAAACATAGGAATAGGTGGCTGAGAATCTGATGAGGATGTAATAGTAACAAAAGATGTAGATGGTACGAGTTGTACCTGAGTTAATGTAGAGGTTTTGGTAACTGCAGGGACTGAGGAAGATATATTTGGCTTCGGAACGGATTTTATTGGTTGTAGCAATTTTAATGGTGGGCAAACTATTTTGGTAATATTTTCATCTGTTTGTGAGGAATTGTTTACAATTATTGTTTTAGCAGCCTGAGCGTAGGTTTGAGATGGTTGTGGGGGTATTAATTTTCGTGCTTCTGGGTAAGATATGTTATTATTTGTTTTGATTTCCTGAATTTGTTTTTCGGTTTTCCATTTAGGGCAGAGTTTGGAATCGGCTGTATGGGGTTTAGAGCAATTAATACATTTAGGCTCTAGAGTGCAATCTGTAGAGGAATGCCCTACAGATGCACACCTAGAGCACGTTAATTGGCCACAACAGGAAGTTTGAGAATGTCCAAACCTCTGGCATTTAAAGCAGCGCAGAGGATTCGGTATGTATGGGCGTATTTTACAATTAAGATAACCAGCTTTTATTGTTGGTAAGTTTGGGCTATTGAAAGTTAAAATTAGATGTTTGGTTGGAATTACAGCTGTATCCTTTTTAATTGTGATTCTTCTGACCTGGATAACACCCTGATTGGAGAATCCCTCAAGGATTTCCGCTTCAGGGGTGGTCAACAGGTCAGGTTCAGAAATGACACCACGAGAAGTATTAAGGGATTTGTGAGGATTTATTGATGCGGATGAATCAAGAAAAGTTTTTGCTACGAGAAAAGATTTAGTTTGTAAAGCGGACACAGTTTCTATCAGTAGATCCCCGGACCTTAAACGTTTGACAGATTTTGGTTCACCACCTACTCCAATGAGGGCTTTATGAATAGTAAACGGTGATTTTTTAGACATTTCTACGTTTTGTAAAGATATCAATAAAAATCTAACATTTCTAGCAATTTCATCAATGTTAAGGTTGTTGGGTAAAATAAGGCCTTTACCCGGGCCGCGACTTACGAAATCATCATGATTTCAAAGCTCCCTTGGCGATGTTGGCACACACTTGCAGCTTGGCGACAAAATACGTTTCCGCGCATGCGCTCTGCCCCCGTATCACATAGCGGTAGTTTGGAAACTTGACAAAATGGAATTCCAGCAGGAAATAATACAAAAAACTTATATTGTATCTCAATTACAGGAATTTTATCCTTACTGTATTGAAGATACGGACAAATCTACACCCGAACAGATCGTGTTAAGAACAAATCTTCAAAATGAAGAAGAAGCCGAAAATTTCAAAAAACACTATTCTGCGATTTCAAACACCAATTGGATTGTTTACAACTACAATCCAAATCCACAAAAGTAATTATAATTTTTCACCTCATTTATCTTTATAACTCCTTTTTATGATTTACGAATAGACTGACTAAATATTTATAGATAGACAATGCACAAAATCGAATTTAAATTTACCATATGCTTTCACACATTGTTTAACTTTTTCATGCTTGGTGGTACATACTATATCGTACCACCAATTGTTATTCGTTTATTGTGTAGTGGTACATAAAACTTATCACTTGTTTGAATTCTTCAAAAATTGATGCTAGATGGTATATTCTCTGAAAAATACAGAGGACAACTCCTAGCAGTTACTCAAGTTTCCAACAGCTGTTAGAAGCTAATTGTATGCAATGGGAATGCAGTAGTTCATTCTTTGATCAGCTGTGAGTCTGTTGAATGGTATGTTTTCGAAGTGAATGTGTTGTGCACTTTTAAGTGTAAATGAAAGTGATGCTTGTGATATTTTTGATACAAATCAGGTAAGCACATATATTATGTAACTAATTAAATTAATATTACAATAATTAGTACCTCACATGTGCATTACTAGTATGAAAATATGAGAGTCCAAAAAATATACCTCCATGCCATTGAAGGCCATCCTCTTTACAAATACAAAATACATTCTGCTTATTCTTTCACAATAAAGGACATATTTATTGTGCCAGATAGATTTCCTGTAAGTTACATTTTTTAAAAATAATAATATTTATTAAATAAATGTACATACAAGATTATGCAAATGTCATGAATGAGCTATAGCTCGTGTTCAGGAAAAAATAAATGCGACTAATACACTTCTTATATATGTTGACTAACGCTAACTAAAAGCTATGTAAAATAATTTAATGTATAGTATAGAATATTTAAAATTAAAACTAACAAGGTAAATTGGTACTAAACTAAAATTAAGCTTACAACATTAGATTAGGAAAAACTGAAAATGTTTTAATATGTGAATGAATAACAGCATAAGAAGAAGAAGCAAGTTTATTTGTTTTCCTACTATAAAATAAGAGAATGGATGAGATATGTCTGCAAAGTTCCATTGTGCCTAGGGAAGAAAAAACCTTATTTCCAGAACTATCATGCTCCTTGAAGTGTGGTGGTACTAAATATGTACCACCAATTTTTTTAAGACTTTGGATATCTTTTATTTAAAAAAGTGTTTAATATTATTAATATGTGCCAGCTTTTGTTCAATAATTATAGTTATGTGAGGTTTACCTAAAATATTTGTAATTATCTCCCTCTAGTACATCATTTTTGTCAAAAATTTAGCACATGAAAGAGTGAAATCTGTTGATGAAAAGTTAACAGTATGATGTTGAGAGAAAAATCTTGTGATAAATTTACATTATAGTGAAATGGTAACAAAAAATTCTTAACAAAAATGCCAGTTTTTAAATATTTTTTTGTGCAGTTTTTTATGGTAATAGAAGTGTTTTTTGATTTCTATGTAATTTTTTAATACATTAAAAAATAGCTAATTTACTTTTGAAAGTACATCTTTAATAGCTAAAAAAAGGAAATTTATTAGTTCTGGAAGCAAGTCAAATTATTTTTATCATTTATCAGGAGAAAAAGAATCAAAATATTGAAGAATTTAAAATTAATTTTTGCTAGTTTGAAACTTTATATTTGCTGAATGTTATAAATTTTAATAACATATATTTATCTATGTTAGGAAAAGTTTATTAAATTGACTAAAAAGATATATATTTTTAATTATGTGGCAGCTCTGAATAAATTTCTGTATTTCAGATTTGTATTTTCTAAAACTTGGCTTTGCCATCATTCAAAACGATACAAACGAATTGCGAAAAGAAATGCTGACTGTAAAGCCAAACTCAGTATTGTTATCAAAAAAATAACCAAGGCCACAAGAAAGATGGATAAATATTTGAAATATGATATGCCATTGGTAGGTGAAGTTAAAATATCATTACTTCATACTCATAATACCACATCAGCAGAAACTTTAAGGATGCTAAGAGTTTATGATGAGGTAATTTATTTTTAATTTAACAAAAAAATAGCATGGTCTTAAAAAAATAGCAATAGTACTATATTAATAATGCTGTATCAATTTTTTTAGTTTCGTCAACAGTTTTACCAATACTTTTCCGATGGGATGTCACCAATTGAAGCCATTCGCTTTCATGAAAACAAATTTTTGTTAGAAGATAATTTCATGGGTTTAGCTAATGCTTCATTAAATCCAACTCATAATCAAATATATTACTTACATGAATGTTGGAGGGATACTAACTTAGGCAGTTTAATTAATCCATTTGACAAACTAAAAGAAAACGTTCCCATTTTATGAATCAATAGGTAAATTTTAGTTTGGTTTATTCTGACATGCAGATTGTTTATTGTAAATGTTTTATCTCTGTTTTTGTTGCCTTGCAGAATGTTCTTGTATTTTTTCAAGCAGAGTATTTGCTTAACATATTTGCAATGATTTTAAATAAACACTTATAAAAAATATCGCAAGATTCTAAAATTAAAATTCATTCTTTTTTTTGTTTTAAAAATGTTGTTTAAATCGTAATATGATTAGTCAATTTTTATTTGACATAACTAATTTTTTTGTGTGGGGGGGGGGGAGTATCAGTATCTGTTTATTTTTTTTAACACATCTGTAGCATTTATTTATCAAGTTACAATTTTTTGTGTGAATTGTTTTTTTTTTTACAATTCACAAAATTTTTCTCAGAATATCTAAAGTTAGGAGTTTTGAAAAGTTACTTAATTATATGAACTGCATGTTAATAATAGGTTACAAACTTTTTAAGGTGTAACTTTAACTTATTAACAACTAGTAATCTGTTTTAAGAACATGTCTTTTGAGGTAGCTAAAATATTATATTTCTAGTAAAAATAAAGCATTCATAAAAACTGTATTAAATAAATAACTTTTTTAAATGTCCCCTTTGATTTACTGCTATTTATTTATTTTCCAAGACATGTTGGAAAAATAATACTTCTTATATTTTGTTTAATGCTTCATTTTCATACTTTTGCTATTGTTTATTAATATAAAGTAATCTATCTGTATTCAGGCACAACTGTTAAATTTCATGATGATCATCTTTGGGCAGTTTTGCTTGTGACACCACTGATGAAGAGAAATCATCCTTTATCTGCATCTAAAGAAATTATTTTCATTGATTCAACTGCAAGCTGCGAGACATCTTCAACAATTACCATTATGTTATCAGGGACAAAAGTTGGAGCTTTGCCGCTTGCAGTTATGATTCATGCATTCCAATGTATGCAGAATTTCATTAATGCATTTGAATTGTTGAAAATGAACTTTCCTCAGTGTTTTGGTGGACAAGATGTAAGGAGGTTTTCAATTTTGTATTATTATTTAGTATATTTATTTAAGTGAACATTATGTAATTATCATGCATATGCTAAGCAGAAATTATATTTGTTTACGTTATATTAATTTTTGCACATGCGGATTGTTAAAATTACATTTTCACATAAATGATCTGCTTAGGAATAATTACTGTATTACATAGTAAAAGAAATAGTTCTGCTTATAGCTTTTGTTTTCAATTGAAAGGGATAAATTATTTTTTTGTCTGGTTCTAAAAATTTCTTAATGATGGTGGCCTTAATATTTCACATTTGTTAGTTTCTGCAACTTTGTTAGAAATTATTTGTAAATATTATTTATATACTTATTATATACTTTCTAATTTTCTCAATATTTTCATAAATCTTAAAACCACCTATATGCAATGTGTTTCAAATAACCCTTTTTATATGTGTGTGTTTGTATCCATGTATAGACTGCATTTTTATTTAAAATATAGCATCCAGATATATTCATGAGCGATGACTCTTCAGCAGAAAAAGGAGCATTGGCAGCAGTTTGGCCTGAAGCAAAGCAATTGTTATGCCATTTTCATGTTGCCCAAGCAGAATGGTGCTGGCTTTTTTCTCACAAGATGATGGAGAAAGAGGAAAAATCTACATTCATGAAACTTTTTCAAGCTGTACAAGTTTTTGATTGTATTTTTTACAATTATATTTTTATTATTTTTTCAATTATTTAGTTTCAAAGATCTTTTTTTAGTAACCTCTGGTGAATGATGTCATGTCAAACACTACTGCTAAAAATATTAAGTATTCGCTATGGAGTTTTTGGTAACAACTTTCCAATTTTCTTATCACACATTTACAAATTGATTTATTACAATTAATCTCAATTTTTTTATTGTTTTAAGTAATAAGAAAAATACGAAAATAATTCATTTAAGTGACTTCAATACAAATTCTTAACCCCCCCCCCCCGAATTTTAATATTTATTACTGAAAATGTTGAAAATGATACAATGTAAACACGTTATTTATGAAGTTTCACATTACACAAATATTTTACAAACCTGAATTACATAGAAAACATTTAACATTGGGATTTTCTCAACAGCCAAGTTAATCTAGAGTTTGATGCTTAGTTCAAATTATTACTTTAATTTTTGCATTCTAACATTTTTTGATTTACTGTTATTTTACAGGTGATGTATGCTGACTCGGAAGAAAACCTACTGGACGCTGAAAAAAATTTGCTACTAAAGTGTAAAAACTATCCAGATTATGTAAAACGGTTTCGAAATTTTTTGGCGAGGAAAAAGGAATGGATTTTACTTTTCAGGAAGGATCTTATAACTAGAAACAACAACACAAACAATTTTTCAGAAGCAAGCATATGGATTTTGAAAGACGTCATTTTAAGCCGCACACGAGCATTTAATCTTATCGCCTTATGCGAGTTCTTCTTAGGAGTATGGGAAGATTATTTTTCAAAATATTATTTGAATTTGCCACTTCTAGGAAATCATCTGTAACTGTATTTTATGACAAAATAAGAAAAAAGTCCAGTAATTTCATAGAAAATTATTTGAAAGACTTATCAAATAATTTATTTAAAATTAACAGTGGAGAATACACATACATTATTAAAACAGATGTAGGTGTATGCTCTTGCCCACCAGGATTAACTGGTGCATTTTGTAAACACCAATGTGCACTGATGGAGTTGAAAAAAATACGTCTTCCAAATGCACCACCAGTCACTCCTGAAGACAAGCACGAGTTAGCTCTTTTGGCATTGGGTCCAAAATGCCCACCAAAAGATTTCTTCTGTAACTTTAAAAATCAACTTTCCTCTGCTACTGTAGAATCAAATGCATTTGAAATGCCCATTGAGCAGGAGACAGACAACAATGTACACAGTAATAATGAGGGACAAATAATTAATGCAAAGCCAATAACTAATTTTAAAAGAGAAGAAATACTAAATGAATTAAAAAGAATTACAGATGTTGTCAAAATAGCAAATTTATCTGAAGAATCTGGGGATAGACTAATAAGAAATTTGCAAAAAATACAAACATTAAAAGATTTTAAAAATATTTATGTACTTAAAAAGCAGATTTTCAGAGGAAAAATTAAAGTTCAGCCAACCTCTATTGCTAGACGTAAAAGCCTTATACGTTCTAGCCGTAGAATACCTTCTGGTCGTCCTCTAAAAACAGAAAAAAAATCTATCAAGAGAAAAAGAAATCTCAATAATTTAAATAAAATGAATGCTAAATCTCATGGGAAAGGACACTGATAATGTTTCAAACAATTAACTCATTATATGCTCATTAATCCATGTACTTCTGTCATATGTGCAATAATTTCTTTGTAAATATGTTGTATGTAAAAAGTATGTTTTATGAATAAAATAATTTGCAAATTAATGTCAGTTTTAAATTTGCATATCAATCACTAAAT
>BMAO01037401.1:24588-67003 GCA_019973975.1 Trichonephila clavata | reverse complement strand
TAACTCTCCAGTATTCAAAGCATAATTGACAGATTTCTTTAGTTTTTCTTACAGATATATACTCAATAGATATATATATACTATAATAAATAAAAAATACATAGTAGAGAGAAATATGTGTGAAAAGAAATAAATTATAATTTTTTTTAAAAGTTTGAGAAAAATGTGTAAGAAATTCAAAAATTAACGGAAGAGTGAGTGATAGCCCAATAGCTATATTGGCGATGGACCTCGTAATTTTTAAGTGACGAGGACGACATTTGAGCTGGAATCCCGCTCCGAACTTTCAACCACCAAGCCAGAAGGTGGACTTCTTTAAACTTGACAGATTTAATGCGAATCTGCCCTTTTAAATGGCAGTTCTTCAGTGGCAATAGGACTAGCCCAGTGATTCGACAACGCCAGCTACGACTTTGTGTATATTACCGTTTAGCTACCGCTGCCACTTGTGGCCGCGGTAGCTAAGTGTCTAGGCATGGATCGTGGCTAGCATGTCATGAGTTCGATCCCAGGTACCACTGAAGACCCACCGTGTAGGGGAGCGATGCACGTTAAATCTGTTGATAGCTCAACGTCCTCCTATTGGTGTGGTGTGGTAGGAGAGGGGTGCCAGCTCAGGTGTCGTCCGCGTCACTTGATCATGGTTGAAAATTACGCGGACCGTCCCCAAAAGCCTCGAGTAGCTGAACAGTGAGACGTTAATATTCACTCACTCATCACCGCTGCCACTTTTGAAGGCTAATTAAAGGTAAATGTGAAATTAACATCTGCTTTTTCATGGTGAATTCAAATCTGAAAAAAAAAATTCCTGTTTAAAAGATCCTTTGGTCTGCTAAAATAAAAATCCATATGTTGTAAGAAAACTTTCTCTATATATATTAATGTTTTTTATGATTCAGTAATAAATTTATATATACATAAGGTACAGTTAGTAAAAAATGTGTGGGTCGTAAAAATTTGAATTTAGCTTAAGAGGAACACCACGAACTATTTGCCCCTAAAAGGTTCCCCCTCTTCCCCACCTTCAACTGTTTTCTCAAAAAATCCGTTAACACGTCATAGATCAGGGATGGGCAGACTTTTCCAGGGTACGGCAGCTTTTCCAGGGTACGCTCCTAATATTTTCAAGGTGTTGCGGTCCACCCAGTATCAGTGGCCCACACAAAGGAGGAAGGTTCCAAGGGTTCTCCTCCATAGCTTATGATTTTTTTCGATCGTTTATAATACCATGTATATTATATGTAAAATTTAATTAAGTATTCATTATTAATATTTTTATTAGTTAATGCTAATTATTTAATCAATAATTTATTTCTTACTCTTCTTTGTTCTCGGCAATCTACAAATGAAAAAAATTATGATTGGTAGCGCATTGGGGTAGAGGATATAAGAATGGTAAATACACACACACATTCGACCCTGGACCACCGCACCGTGTCCCCTTTGAAAAATTGACGAGTGCGCCTACTGCCCAGGGTCTTAGGGTGAGTGAGTGAATATTAACGTCGTACTGATTAGCAACACGAGGGCTTTTGGAGACGGTCCGCGTAATTTTGAACCATGGTCAAGTGACGCGGACGACACCTGAGCTGGCACCCCCTCTCCTAACTACCACACCACACCAACGGGAAGACGTTTGAGCTCTCGAGAGATTTAACGTGCATCGCTCCCCTACACGGCGGATCTTTAGTGGTACTAGGATCGAACTCATAACACGCTAGCCATGATCCGATGCCTAGACCACTCGGCTACCGCGCCCCAGGTCTTAGGTGTGGTGAGGTAAAGAAAAATGAACAACATTTATTATAACTTAAAAATAAATACGAAATATGTACTTACCTATACGTAAATGAAATGAAAAACTCACTTTTTTGAAGCCACGTTTAAAGCACATACAGCAATTGAACGTGTGACGTGGCAAGCTGTTATCGTACATTCAAAGTTTATTTTCGGTTCGAATGTTCAACTCTGTTTACTTGCTCTGAAAGCAGTAAACTTATTTATTTTTTGTTTTGGTATTTAAGTTATATTCTTACAAGGACTTGGTAAGCATAATTTCGTTTTTTCTTTACTTAAGAAATTAGACTCAAGGTGAGTCTGGCAAAGATTGAGGAATCCAATGTCAAAAATCAATTAACTATACAGATGGCAGAAAAAGATGGATACCGGAATGGGAATATGAAATACTTCCGCACTTCTACGTCTGAAAAAAGAACTCTTATTACGAGCCGGGCAAAGGAAAATAACAGAAATAAATACTATTTTTTAGAAATAAACAAAAGTCGTCAGTCATTCCCAAAACTAACCCGCAACTACTTTATACGGAGATAAAAGTAAAATTCCCCAGATATGATCAAATCTCTAATATGTCGTTTACTAGAAATGGAAAATTACGTTTTGCTACTTCGGATCCAGTTTGTGCAGTACAAATTTTATATTTGGAGCAAATATTGAATGTTTCGATTAATACAAGTGTCATATGGGAGGGTATTACATCCCGTTTTCCTATTACACGAAATCCCTACTAATGTATCCTTAGAAGAATTGTCTGCGGAATTGCAAAGTAGCAATAATTTTGAAATTGTAGAAATACGCAGATTTATAAAAGCAGGGACAAGTTCTGAAATATCTCCTGTTCTGATTACCATACTTGGAACGGTATTACCAGAAAATGTTAAACTCTGGTTCATTAATCATAAAATTCAATTATTTATTGACAGACCTAGGCAATGTACTAACTGTTTCAGTTTTTTGCATCCATCTCGTTTTTGTCAGAGTCCAGCTATATGTTGTAATTGTGGTTCTTCCATCAAGGAACGTGCACAGTAAATGCGAGCTGCACTAACTGTAAGGGCAATCATCCGGTAAATTCTTCTCTTTGTCCTTTGTTCATTAAAGAAAACAAATTATAGAATTGAAGTGTAGGCACCATATAACACTAAGTGAGGCACGACGACGTTTTCGTGAATCTACTTCCGAAAATTTTGCGACAGTTCTTAAAAAAAACACACAAGAAAATGTTAACATTCAGGAAATCATAGATATGAAATTTGATAAAATGATGACTGCTTTCCAAACATTATTAGAAAAACAAACGGCATTCCTGATGGAAACTTTAAAGAAATCAATGGAAACTGTATTTTCTCATGTATGTAGCATAATAGATTCGACGACGCATTGCTCTCCCCCTGGAAGAAAGTAAAGAGCTTCAGTCACATTAAATCCCCCCACGGGTCCAGTTTCAGGCGGATCTGGCAAAAGTGGAATACTCAACACTGAAATCGGATAAAAAAAAATTCTCTATATATACGTTCTAATTTTCTGTACATATGTTTCACTCCAGTACTTTAATAAATTATTTTTTTATTTGTTCCTCAAAGGGGAGGAATCTTTTTGATATTTCGGTGAAATATTCCTTTTTCCCTTTTCTAAATTCATGCATTTTTTACAATGGAACTGTAGAAGCCTAAAAAATAAAGCCATTTGGTTAAACATCCCTCCCTTTTCGCAAGCAGATATTTTAATTTTCCAAGAAACTCTTTTTATCAAATGAAGAAGCTTTAATATTCCAGGGGAAAAGATATTCAGAAATGACAGACAAAATAGACCTGGAGGTGGTTTAATAATAGCCGTTCCTCTGAATGTCTCCGCCCAACAAATTCCTATTCAGTCAGCACAAATAGAAGACTTGGAATCACTTGTAGTTAAAATAAATATTAAAGACATTTTTTTTATGTTATAAACATCTATGCACCACGTGGACTTAATATTACTATAATCAAATCCTTTCTCGAATCTTTAACAGATCCTTTCTTCATTTTTGGCGATTTTAACCTGCATCATCCGATGTGGGGATCAGATCACAGTTCCAAATACAGTAATATTTTGGTTGACTGAATCAAATTCAATAATTTTTAATACAACAGTTCCTACTTATAGAAATTCAGCGAGTAAATCCTCTTTAATCGATCTTACAATTTGCTCCTCAAACCTCTCTGGATATACTAATTGTTATGTTTCAGCTGGTTTTTTTATAGTGATCATAGTCCAGTAATAACAGAATTTTCTCTACGAAAGCCGAGTAAAAAATTTGCAACAAAAACTAACTGGCAGATTGTGAAACAAGAAGTGGAGATTATACTAAGCAATCCAGAAGAAAATATAAATAATCTTACTGACAAAATTTCGAAAATTATACATAGTAATAGTAATGAAATAAAAATTTCTAACAAATCTTTCCCTCCTTGGTGGAATGGTAATTGCCATAATTTTTATAAATTAAAAAAAAAGTTCAGGAAAAAAGCTATACGAAGCATTTTTCCTCAATTATGGATCAAATACAAGCAATATGCTAGTAAACTCAGATTTCATATTAAAAGTGCCAAAAGATTATATTGGGATAATATTTGTAACAACGTTTCTAATCCAAAGATATTTTTTAATATTCTTAAGAAGCTCTCCACCTCTAATAATATAGAAGATAAGCATAATATCCTTCAAATAAATAAAAAGTCATTACTTATCCTCAAATTCAAGCAAATATTTTTGCGGATTTTTTTGCATCTAAAAACGCTCATCACGAACCAATTCCTCTGGACTTTTTCCACAAAGCGGATAACATTCTTAACAAACCTTTTCATATTTCTGAAATTCACAGAGCAATAAAACTCTCTAAAAATTCTACTCCTGGAGCTGATCATATCACTGCATCCTTCCTTAAAAAGCTTTATCACAGTGGCTGTGAAGTAATTTTAAGATATTTTCAAAATCTATTTGATAATGCAATAGTTCCAAACTCTTGGAAGCACGCGGTCATCCTCCCGATTCCTAAACAATGCAAAGACAAATCTCAAATTTCATCTTATAGACCAATAGCACTGACTTCCATCTTTTCAAAAACCTTTGAAAGAGTCCTAACCAATAGATTAAGCTACTTTTTAAAACTGCAGAAAGAAAACTTCATCCTCAACATTACGATTTCGTCCCTTTTAGAGATAGCAGAAGTGCTACATATATTATTCAAAAAGCAATAGCGGATGCAAAATCCCAAAAGAAATATTTTGTAGGAATAAGTTTAGATATAAAGAGCGCATACGATTCAGTTTATATCGACGGTCTTCTCTATAAATGTCTGCAAATTGGTATAACAGGAAAAACAGCTATTTGGATCCACAAGTTTCTCACACAACGGTTTTTCCAAATCAAATGGAGGGGATTTCTTTCTTCCAAAAGCATATCTTCCCAAGGTCTTCCCCAGGGTAGTGTCCTCTCTCCCCTTTTATATACTATCTACATGCATGATTTTTTGACACCTTGGAACACGACACCGAATGTTTAATATACGCCGACGACGTATTTATTTACTGCTCTCATCATTCTCTTGAGTACATTCACAAAAAATTGCAATATACGCTGGAAAGAATTTCTCAATGGTGCAAATATTGGAAGCTATCTCTTAGTCCAGATAAAAGTACAATTGCTGAATTATCCAATAAAAGAATTAATACGTTTCCAAATATTTTATTGGAAGGGCATCCACTACCTTGGCAATCCTCAATCAAATATTTAGGTGTTCACTTTTCCAAACGGAGTCAGAATGTTTCTTTAAAAAATCAATTAAATAGCAAAGCATTGAAAAAATTAATAGCCTTAAGGCTATGGCCTACAAGAATCATGGTCCAAGAGCTGCAGATCTGATCAAAATCGTAAACAATAGTATTTGCAGTGTTTTCTTCTATATCTTAGCCATATAATAAATAAATGGTCTGATAATCAACTTAAACTTTTTAATGTCATTCAAACAAAAGCCCTCCGAATTGCATTAGGACTTCCACAATGGACTCCAAACATTGTACTTTTAAAACTGGCTGGACAGGAAATTCTATCCGACAAAATACGAAGACTGGCAAACAACTACTTCCTTTCTCAAATTTCAAACCAAACCTTTTCTCCATTATATTGCAATAACCCCGACTCTATGAATCTAAATATTATTGGAAGAAGATAAAAATAATATTATAAATATATTAAATCCCTTGAATGCTATTAGTGGTCAAATTATCTCAATCCCAGAATAACATCTTTCTCAATTCTCCCATGCAAAATATATGTCGATAACTACAAATTTCAGGATAAAACTCTACCAATACAGATTTTAAGGGGCTTATTTGATGAAACAATAGATCGTGATTTCCAAGGCTTCTATATAATAGCTACCGACGCCTCTAAACTAAACAAATTACATCAATTTCAGTATTACGGAAAATTCCTCTTTTGCCTACAGTATCAATCCCAATAATTCTATTTTCACAGCTGAAGCTCTGGCTATCTGCCAAGCTTTAGATGACCTGTCAGTTGCAAACAAAAATATGCTAATCTTATCTGATAGTCTCTCTGTCTCTCTGCTCTTCAAAATTATTCAATCAAATCTCATAGTGTCATCCATAAATTAGCTAGCAAGATATACATTTTATCACATTATAATGACCAGATAATTCTACTTTGGACTCCGGGACATTCAAATATATTGTGGAATGAACAGGCGGATAATCTCGCAAGATCTGTCACAGAGTCTAATGTTCACATCGACTGGATCGCCTCAGAAGACATCAGAAAAAAAATATACCAAGAGAATTTTAAAAAAGCAAATGATAACTTCTGTTCAAGCAAATATTTGGAAAACTTGGGCAATATTCCAAACATAGGCTCTATTTCTAAATGGACAAGCAATAGAAGAGAAGAAATCCTATGCACTCGAATCTTCAGTAAAATGATCATCACTCCTGGACTCCTACGTAAATTTAATTTATCAGACAACGCAAACTACAGAATCTGTAATTGCTTAAACGACTTGGACCACATCTTGTTAAACTGCAATAGATATATTCATCCTCGAAATCAATTAAAGCACTTTCTCAAAATTGATCCACATTATAACATTACTTTCAAAGAACTATTGGAGAAAGCTTTGTCAAATAGATTATCATTCAGATTTTTTATCCAGAAAATGAAATATTTTGACATCTATTAATTTATTAATCCTTAGTTTTTTCAGGGGATAATAGCCTTTGTAGCTCTATATCCCACAAAACCTGAACTGAACTGAACTGAAAGCACATACACACTCAAAATACAACATAATAATAGCCACAATACAATAATATCTAATGATGCATTTATTATCAAACAATTCAAAATGCATTAAAAAACAAAACACTTCCATTTAAGTTAGTTCTCGTAATTATAGTCAGTAGAAGACTTAGTCTGCGTACTGTCAGCCAATCTTGAATATTTCTGTATACAATTACTAACGGCTTATTTTTCAGGCGGTCACTCCAAATTGTCTTGGCGGTCCAGCGTCGATGCCGATCGACGTAATGCCCACCCAAGTTATAGATCATGATGATTTAGATTTCTCCAGTAATTTCCAGAAACATCCATATAGTCACCAAGTCACTAAATTTGATACCAACTTGACTGTATTGCCAATATTTCGCTAAGTTTTCATTTATATAAACGCCTTTATAGTGTAAGGGACGGCGTTGCTTGCGAACATTACAACTTTTATCATAAATAAATATATAACAGTAAGTAATATTAATGTATCAAACATCCATATATAAATTATTTACACTATTTTAAGATCAAACAATAATTACACAACCAAAAAAACATTAATTACGCAAAATATGCTCTATATACACTGCTGGCCACCATAAATGCAACACCCTGAAGAAAGCACGCAAATAACATGAAATTTACAACATGCATTAGCGGAGGTGAGATATGCAAATGATTAGAATTTCAGCGCAGACACACATAACGCACGCCTGTGGCGCCACCTCAAAGCGCTATTTAAGTCTTGGAGATTTCGACGATTTCAAGTTCGGCAATTGTGCTTTTCTTGTGGTTTTTTCAAAAAACGATCAGTTATGTCTCGTAGAAAACAGCTATCAGCTTTTGATCAAGTATCCAAGTTCGACAGAGGAAGAATATAGGTCTAACGAGATTGTGGGTTATCTTTCAGGGAAATCGGTAGTTGTGTTGAACGAAACCAAACAACTGTAATGCGGATATGTGACCGTTGGATACAGGAGAGTAGGACGGACCGACGCGGTCGATCCCATCCACCTCAGTGCACCACTTCACGTGAGGACAGGCAAATTGTGCGCATGGCAGTGACGGATCGCTCAGTCACATCACGAACCATAGCACAGCACATTGAGTCTGTAACGCATCATTCAGTGTCTGCGAGTACCATTCGACGCCGTATAAAGCAGAGTGGTCTGTCGGCAAGACGTCCTTTGCTTGGTCTACCCTTGACGCAGAACCACAGACGTCTCCGCCGCCAATGGTGCGATGAAAGAAGGATGTGGGCGGCAGAATGCAATGAAGTTGTCTTTACTGACGAGTCACTCATCTGTCTGCAACTCCACGAAGTTAGGTTTCGAGTCTGGAGACACCATAGAGAGAGGATGCTGAACAGCTGCTTTATGCACCGCCACATTGGTCCTGTACTGAGTATTATGGTAAGGGCGGTATTGTATATTACTCTCGCACTCCTCTAGTACGCATTGCCGGTACTTTAAACAGCCAGCGCTGCATCTCCGAGGTGTTGGAGCCAGTTGTCCTTCCTTACCTTCAGGGCTTGGCCACAGCCATATTTCAACAGGATAATGCGCGACCACACGTGGCACGCATTGTCCAAAGGTTCTTCGTCAATCACCAGATTGAATTGCTTCCCTGACCGGCTCGCTCTCCCGATCTTTCACCGATAGAAAACATGTGGTCCATGGTTGCTCAACGATTGACCCAGATTACACCCCCAGCTGCCACACCAGATCAACTTTGGCAAAGTGTGGAAGCTGCTTCGTCTGCTGTACCCCAAGAATGCATCCAAAGTCTTTGAATCAATGCCGAAGCGTGTGGCAGCGGTGATCTCCAACAATGGCGGCTACTCTGGCTACTGATTCTTGCAGGAACCACACTTCACAGAAGTCTATAAATTTAATCATTTGATACTTGGTCAACTTGTTGTCTACAAAATAAATTTTGTTGTGCTATCTCTTGTCTTTCTTGGTGTTGCATTTACGGTGGCCAGCAGTGTATACATATAAAAAAATTTTACATGCACCTGTATTATGTAGTTCAAAATAGAACTACATGGTACATGTAAATTGCAGTTTTACAATTTGAGTAATGAGTGCGAACAGTTGTATAATTTGTACAATGGGAGTTGATCCACCGTCAGGCGGACAAAGCTTATCCCCATCCAGCTTCAAGCCTCAATAATAAAATATTGATAGTTAGATTTTAAAACTCTTGAAATATTTAATACAATGTTGCTGATTAAATGTAATTGTGGCTGAAGTTAACGATCATGATAATGTGGCATAATAGAAATATTTTAACCTGTGTTTCATTTTTTTTTTCAAATACTGTGAAGTCGCGTGTTAAAGAGTTCCATGATAGAGATATGCAGAGTTAAGTCATAAATAAATGGCCAGATTTGACAAATTTATCTTTGCAAAATTTTTATAAATATTACACTAAGTGAGTGCGAGAAACGAAATTAAAGAAAAAATATACCAAGTTTTTTTACCATCAATCGATCAAGAGGGAAGTGAAACTCCATGTGAAATTGTGTGGTGGCAAAAAGATTCACCCAAAAGGAATGTTTTTTGTGCTATATCACAAACAAAATTTTACGCGCCCTTTTTCTTTCCCTGAGAAAACTATAATTGTATAGATTTATCCAAATTCAATTATCCGGACCATTGTCAGACAATTATCACCAATTGTCTCGAATATGGTTATTTCCACAACTACGTGAGCATAGCACAAGATTTTGTGTTTCAACAGGATGGAACTCCGTCTATTGATCTTTACATGTACATGTATACTTAAGGTATCCGACTACCCTAAAACTGTGAGTTTTGCCAAAAATTTTGACAAATTTTTTATAATTTTAATTTATAGGCCATCTTATTAGCTTTATAAAAATACCAAGTTTTTTATTTTCCGTACTCTATAACAAAAGCTACAAGTGTATTAGTAAAAGCAGATGCCATTACTTTAAGCAAGATGTCATACTTTAAAACGCGTTTTACTCGAAATGTGTTTTTTTGAAAATAATCAAACGGGGTCAGCGATTGCTAAAAAAGTTTTCAACATAATTAACTGACATTTTTTCTGTATGTTCTGTATAATAGTAGAATTGTTTCAACCTTCAGATTTATCAATCACTGTTTTATTACAAAATTTACAGTACCTTATGTGAATATAATCACTGTTTTTTTAAGCATTTTCATAGAGTAACCAAGATAAACTGCTCTAGTTTTTGTAAAAAAGAAAATATCTCTTATCCTGAAGGTCATTTCAAAATTGAATAATATAGCAACATATTAGATTGAAAAAATTTAAAATTTGTTCATAAACCTTTGGTGCAGAATGGGCCGCGTTTATGCTATTTTTTGTCAATTTTTATCTTTTTTTCCCATTTTAGTAATAACAATTTCTTTTTCTATTCTTAATTTTAGCATATTTTTCTTAAAATGCACTAAACAAATCTAAAAATAACAAAAAAATTCCCATATCACCTTTTTTTTTTAAAAAAAAGTTGTCGCAACCAGTTGGATACCTTAAACGAATGAGGCGTGCAGTGACAGTGACTAATTTAAATCACAAGGCCACCAAGTTCCCTGAAACTTACGCAATGTCATTTCTTTTTAAGGGGTTACATCCAAGATTTTATTTAAGCACTACCGATGCCAAAAAAAACATTGCAAAAACTTGAAGAACGCTTTTTTGAATTTTTAGGAACCATCAACAAAACTTTGGATAGAGATTAGATGCTTGTCGTCTAACAAAAGAGTTCCTCGTTGAATATTTACAACTGAAAATAAAACTTGAATTATCTTTCTTTAACTTCGTGTATATAAAATAATTTCGAAAATTTGAATACTTAAAATCAGGTCATTCATTTGTTCTAACCTGTACATTAATATATAACCTCTGACAGTAAAGTTCGGTGAATGAAGTCAGAACTGCCGATCTGGGAACACTGGCGAAACAAAACGCTGCAGGTGTTGACCATCTGCCCTCACCGTTGTTCAGTTTAGACTCAGTTGTGTTCCGTGTAAGACTTGTTTTACTAAGTGCTTGTTAAGTATGTTGGTTCTTAATTGAGAACAGGAAAGTGAGAACGAACAAAAGATCAATTTAAAATTTTGTTTTAAGCTTGGCAAGACACCAAAAGAGACTTATACGATACTGGTACGTGTTTATGAAGATCAAGCCCTGTCCATGAAATGGGTTTACGAGTGGTTCACCCGTTTTCGAGAAGACCGGGGCAGTGTTTCTGACAACCCCCTTAGCGGAAGACCGGTGACCTCCATCAATGACGAAAACACTGAGAAAGTGTGTGTCACCTTTTTTGATAGACAAGACGTTATTTTCAAAGAATTTCTACTTGAGGGAACAGCGATGAATACTGCCTGATACATTGAAGTTTTGACCCATTTTATGAAACGTCTAATCAGGATACGACCCCAGTACGCACTACAAGGTTCATGGGTTTCTTTTGTTTTGTTCAGGACAATGCTCGCCCTCACACAGCCAATATCCTCAAATAGTTACTAGCAAAAAAGGGGGTGGGGTAAAAAACTTGACCAGTTCCAAATCCTCCAAATTCACCAGTTCTCAATCCTTAAGACTTCTTCCTATTCCCACGACTCAAACTCGCTTTGAAAGGAAAGAGATTTTGGCGATATTCCTTTTGAGACTTTTGAATTCCGTCCCAAAGGAAGACTTCTTGCAAAGTTTGTGGCGGCGCTAGCCTATTCGGCACCCCTCTCTCTCCGTCATGCGCATCTTTAGGTGTGGGGGAAACAAAGCATCCCCAACAAACTCCATAATAACAATTAGTTTTATTTATTCCTTGAACACACACTTAAACAATTACAAGTGAAACTACAAGAGGAAACCT
Organism: Trichonephila clavata; assembly: GCA_019973975.1. Taxonomy (NCBI): domain Eukaryota; kingdom Metazoa; phylum Arthropoda; class Arachnida; order Araneae; family Nephilidae; genus Trichonephila; species Trichonephila clavata. The sequence continues at coordinate 55,017 of BMAO01037401.1, read as the reverse complement.
AGGAGTGATATCTAAAGCGTTGTCTATTCTTAATACCCAACTCCAAGTACACCCGACAACGTGAAATAGATAAGGAGAACAAGCGCTAATGAACTGATAGCTAATTCTAATCCTACTATCTTTAATCTTCAATCTAATAATTTAATCTAAGCAATTACTTTCTTAACTTGCGCTAGGTTTGTGAATGAAATATTCCAATATTCGCACTTACGTAACAGCTTCCTTGCTCCTTCTCACCTACATCTAAAAAACCTTGACTTTATATAGTCAAACTAATTTACATATCACTGGTTCTTCTTGAAGGCTGTGAACTAATGTGAATGCTAGCGCCAAAGTTTCCACAAGAGGATAAGTAGGAAAAATGTCGCGAATAGACCTGTCACAAGTTTCCAGGACATGTATAGCATATCTCAGCGGTGCTTAGTTATGGGAGGTAACTATTTCGAAGGACAGTAAAGTAACTTTCGTTAATATTTCTTCTACGTTAATGTTACAGGACTATCCACTGAACTTTATTGTCAGAGGTTGTATATATATATATATATATATATATTCTTGATGACTAAAAAGGCTCTTTAAAAAACTTTACATAGAAAAATTCAAAATAATTACTTGTAAAAACAGACATAACGAGTAATACATATATAATGTGTTTTTTATATTATTAATGACGCGATTTTTTTTATCAGAGATTCTTCTTTTACGATTGTTGTTCAAATTACATCATAGTGGCATGATTTTATTTTGGCTTATTTTTTTAATTTATTTATCTTTATGTATATAAGAGAAAATTAGCTCACACATTCACTCGTCACAAGATCACACGAACTAGTAGAAACCCTTCACCCTTGAAATGTGGCAAACATGTTCCTTTTGTTGAGTAGAAATCCACTAAGAACGAGTTTTTTTATGTAAAATGATTACCACGAAAGGGAGGTATTCCAGGACAAGGAGAGATAAAAATTCCCGTTCTGAATTATCAGACCTACAGACTTTAAATTTGGCAAGCACGTTTCTTTTGTTAAGTAGTGCTCTGCTAATGACAGGTTTTTCGAACATCGACTCCTAAGTACAGTACGGGAATACAAAATATAAATATACTTCCGTTTTAGTAATTCAAGTGCTGTTCTTTTTAAATCAAGAGGTGAGGGTATTAGAATATAGATATATATATATCTGAATGATTTTAAAACAATATTCAGTCATACAGTATAATGAAATACTTAGTAAAGCGGGTGGGTAAGGACTAATATATTATATATGTTACCGGCAAAGTATGAAATGCCGGCATTCTATACAATGCCGGACGTCTTTAGGCAAAGTATGAAACATGAGATGTATTACATACTTTGCCTAGGCATTGTATAGAATGTCTAGGCATTCTATAGAATCCCTAAAGCTATTTAGGCAAATTAAGCAAAAAGGTCATGATAAGGATATTATACCAATGACTTACATTTCTAAAAGTAAAAATGTTATCTGACAAAATAATGAGACTGCCATTAAAAAAAATTATTCAAAATACGTAAAGGAATATGAAAAAGTTGTATCAAATAAAATTTGTCTTTCTTATTAAGGAAAACAAAATCTGTATAAATAAAAATGAATGTGTGTGTGTCTGTGAGTCTCTTATGCCATCGCTCATCCGATTGCGATGAAACTTTGGGGAACAGGTCGATGCATGCCCGCAAAGGTTTTTCAGTCAGAAAAATTGACCCCTAAGAAGAGGTCTTAAGGGGCGTTAAAAGTAAATATTCCCGTTTTTGAGCTCTTCGACCTACAAACTTGAAACTTGGTAGGCATGTTTCTTTCAAAGATTAGAGGTCCGCTACAATGGGCTTTAGCAAAAAATGAATCCTTAGGGGCCTTGCGGAGGGCTTAAGCGGCGTTATAGATAAATATTCGCGTTTTTGAACTATTGAACTTACAAATTTTAAATTTGGAAGGCCTTTTCCATTTATAAAGTTGAGATTCGCTACACAAGAGGTTTTACAAAAATTGAACCCAAAGGGTTCAATTTTGCCTTTAAGCCCCTTAAGCCCCTAGGGCTTAAGAATAGTCATATATAATATTTCCGTTTTTGAACTCTTAGACGAACCAAACTTGAAATGTTGGCCTGTTTTGTTTAGTTGAATACAGATCCACTAAGATCGGATTTTACGGAAATTGACTCCTAATGTAGGGGAGGGGAAGTGAGGATTTGCAGGGACTTATTTATATAAAAAAAATTCATTATCTAACTACTACTTACCGTAATGAAATTTAATATGCATGTTACATTTGTTACCTGGAAATTCTCTAACAAAGGATTTTACATAAATTGATTCCTATGGGGGAGAAGGAATCTCTTGCGGCGTATTGATAAAAAAAATATCCTTTTGGAAATTACTAGACCTTCAGTAAAGAAATTTGGTATGTATGTCTCTGTTGTTGAATTGAACCGGTTTGTTGAACGAACCGACTCTCAAAGGTGGTTACTAGAGCTTATTGATAAACGAATTCCGTTTTGTTCTATTAATAATTTGAATTACATTTTTCACGCAATGCCAATTCTTAAGTCGGTACTTTGTTGAACGTATTGTATATAATTGACAAATCCTTATCCGCTTCCATTGGATTGAACAATTTGCAACTGACAGGAGACAAATTTCAACGTCAGGAATATCTTTAATTCTAAGCAAGTATTGTGATTTCGCATATACTTGTATTAAAATTCCTTCAGAAGTTCCAAGTCGATATAAGCCCTCCATATTTCCCACTCATTACAAGTGCCAATATATTAGCATTCAGAAAAAAAATCAAATTTTTTACTACAATACTTTTTTTTAAAATAAATTTCTGTTTTTTCTGGCAAGGTTCATAAAGGTGGATGTACAGTTCAATATTATAACATGAAACATTTTTGTATTTGGTTGAAAGTTCTTTCAGAATTCTATCACATCCCTAGAATCCGGAATTTAAATTTGCTCTTGGCAAAATTAAATTCCTAGAACAAGTTCGCATCGTCAGAGCTCAGGTCCCCCCTGGGAAGGAAACTGGGTGTCAAAATTACCGGCGGCAATTGGTATCACCTACAAGGTGCTGCACTAAAAAGGATATCAGCCCCTGGGGAATGTACTAGGTCTGCAAATGGTAAAAATACCAATATGCAGCCCCATTGGGGAAAAAAAAGAATCCGTGACGTAATATTGTATAGTAGTTCTTCCCAACATTTTTATCTTCCGGACTGGTCAACGTTTGATAATTTTACGGCGGCCAGCTGAGGGTGGGACGTTGATTATTAATATTTTAAGTTGTTTTGATTTATAATTTAATTATATTTAAACATGCCTTCAGAATAAAATTCAGCTGCAACAAAAAATAAATATAAAATGATTTTACATAAAATATAGAGTGATTTCCATAGAAAGTCGCACAAACACGAGAAAAATATACTCCAGTAAATAAAATAGAAATAATTTAATGCTCCTTGAGAGGCCGGATACCCTTTGAACCACGGAACAGGGGCTGGGGACCATTGTTTTACGGAGCTGACACTTTCTTTAACTGGTTAAATGAATTTGCTTTTATTTTCCGCAAACATCACATCATAGCTATTCAGCAACCTATAGTCTCTGGGTTCCTTCTTTGTAGCCATTTTGGCATTTTGTATATCAGTTATTAACTTCTAGTAAGTAATTTCCAGTTAAGAAAAAACTCTCTTTATAACACGCTTTTATAATTTGCATGTAACGGAATCTTGGAACTCGATTTTCACCCACTTAAAAAGGTCAGATTAATTCGAAATTTCGCACACTTGTCAAGGACCGATGACAACACAATAATTTCATAATTTGTTCCATTGTCCTCATCAGGATCGTCAGGAATCACGATAATCAGATTTGGCGACAGTTCCATATATCACTTCCAGATTTGGCAACTTATTGCACATACAATTTTTAATTTGGCGACTAATTCGATATACCATTTTCAGATTTGGCGACTAATTCCAGATTTAGCGACTAAAAGAAAAAGGTGTAACCCTACAGCGAGTGTTTTAATTAATGCACTTGTGGTTTATAAAAATAAAACAAAAACAAAAAGTGTTCTGTATGTGAGAAAGTGGAGGGTGAGTGTGTCTTATCAATTTCCTTACTATAAAATAAACATTTTTCTAAAAATGAAAATTAAAAATAAATTATAATTTTAAAAACTAAAGAACACGCTTTTATACTGAATCGAACTAAAAAGTAAAAAAAGAATTTATCCTTGAGTTTGATATTTGGAGCCAGAGTTACGTGGCTGCTGGAATAAGTCTTACTTTTCAATGGATTTTAATTAAAGGGCCTGAAGTGTATTTATTCTCTATGTTTACGGGGCCTCGGATGAGTCCCGTATCGTTATATTAGATTCCGTCTCAAAAGAACAGGTCAAACAAATAAAATGAGTGGTAAGAAGAAAAAAAGTTCGAATTAAAAAAAAATTTAATGTACCATGTTTTTATAACGGACTAAAAAGTATAAAAAATTAATCCTTTTCTTTTTTTTTCCCCCTTCTTTTTCACATTTTCATGCCTTGTCATCCACTTCTGAGATATGGTCCAAATTTCAAGACTCTAGCTCCGGGCTGGGCATTACGTCGATCGCGATCGACCGGTGGACCGCCAAGACATTTTGAGGTGACCACCTAAAAATTTTACTATTCAGTAATTATATACGGATTGGCTGACAGTACGCAGGCTGAGCCTTCTACTGACTATAACAACAAACACTAACTTAAGATAAAAATGTTTTATTTTTTTAATATAATTTGAATTGTTTCATAATAAATGTATCACCGATATAATTATATTTAGGGCTATTATTGTTAAGTTTATACCTAGCGTTTTGCTTTAAACGCGGTTTTAAAAGTGTTGTTTTTTATTTTAGTTCTGTAGGTATATATATGTACATATTCCGTACTTATTATTAAGTCATAATAATAACCTTTTCCCCACCTCACCACACCTACGATATTGGGCAGTAGCGTACACAAGTATTTTTAAAGGTCGAGGGTTATTTGAAGGTCTACCATTCTCGTATCACACCTTAATACGCAGTCAAACATATTTTTTTTTGATTTTGTCGATTGTCGGGAACAAAAAGCAGCAAAAAGTAAATTACATAATAAATAATTAACATCAATAAATAAAAAAATTACTAATATCAAATACTTAATTACATTTTACACGCTATTTACATGGGCTATAATTAATCGGAAAAACATGAAGGGTTATGAGGAAGGGTCCGACCCCTCCCCCGCCCATGTGTGCGCCACTGACATTGGGTGGACCGTGACTCCTAGGAAAAATTAGAAGTAGCCCGCACCCTGTAAAAGTCTGCACACCCCTGCTCTAGCTCATCGGAAAGTCTCAGTTTAAAATCAATTACAAAATTACACCCGGACAAACATTAAAGGCAGTTAATAAAAACATGGTAATATTAAGTGTCAATCGTATTCTCACATTTTAAACGTATTGGTACAATGTTCATTCGTATCATCACTTCTAAACGTATTGCTTTATAAAAATTAAAAATATTTAGAAGTTAGAACATAAATTATTTTTTTCACATCACGAGCCTTTTTTTATTTTCATTTTCAGAAAATGTTTATATTATAGTAAGAACTTGATAACATACACTCACCCTCCACTTTCTCCCATACAGAATACTTTTTTGTTTGTTTTATTTTTATAAACGACAAGTGTATTTTATACTGCATATAATTAGCTTTAAATTCAAAACACTCGCTTCTGGGTTACACCTTTTTCTTTTAGTCACTAAATCTGGAATTAGTCGCCAAATCTGGAAATGGTATATCGAAGTAGTTGCCAAATCTGAAAATTGTATGTGCAATAAGTAGCCAAATCTGATTATCGTGATTCCTGACGATCCTGATGAGGACATTGGAACAAAATTATGAAATTATTGTATTGTCATCGGTCCTTGACAAGTGTGCAAAATTTCGAATTAATGTGACCTTTTTCAATGGGGGAAAAATCGAATTCCAAGATTCCGTTACATGCAAGTGAAACTTATAAAAGCGTGTTAAAAAAAGGCTGATGATGTGAATAAATAATTTATGCTCTAACTGCTAAATATTTTTTATTTTTATAAAGCAATACGCTTAGAAGTGATGATGCGAATTAACATTATAGCAATACGTTTAAAAGGGGAGAATGCGATTGACACTTAATATTACCATGTTTTTATTAACTCGCTTTCTTAATGTCTGTCCGGGTGGCATTTGTGATTGATTTTAAACTGTGTGACTTTCCGATGAGCTAGAGACTTGAAGTTTGGACCATATCTCAGAAGTGGATGACAATGCACGAAAATGTGAAAAAAAGAAGGGATAAAAACGAAAAAGAGGAATTTTATACTTTTTTAGCAGGGCTTCGAACCGAAACTGAACCGAAAACCGGAAAAAACCGTTATTTTGGTCGGAACGAAAACCGGAACTGAACGAAAAAAAATATCGGTTTATTTCTGTTCGATATATCTTTCAGTCATTTTGTTACTGTTACCAACTTATCAATATTTTCTAATTTAACGTCAACTTTATAATTATCATTACATGTATACTGCTTCTCGATTTCCTATTTTGATATTCACTAGTATTTTTTTTTGTTTCAGTTTCGCATGAAACTACTTGTAGACGGCATATTTAATTCAGTTGATTAAACTAGAAGTATAGATGATTTTTAAGAAAAATATCGAGTTATATTTTATTTTTCACATCTCAGCATGCGATCATCCACGGATGTTTGTATAGACTGTTTAGATCAGGGAGGAGTAAATAGACAGGAGAGGCCCTAAGTGACGTAGCATGAAGCATCTATCAAATCTTCTGCGCATCAAATGGGTGTTTGGTAATGGCGGCGATTCAAATGTTTCGTAATAGTAGTATTTCATTAGGCGATTTTTACGTCAATCATTGATGTCATCATCCATCACTCCGCCCCCAAATGAATCGGGCTGGCCAGGGCTTCGAACCGGAACTGAACCGAAAACCGGAAAAAACCGTTATTTTGGTCGGAACGAAAACCGGAACTGAACCGATATTAATTTTTTAGTTAAACCGGAACGAAAACCGGAACAAAAAAAATTACGGTTCGAAGCCCTGCTTTTTAGTCCGTTATAAAACATGGTACATTAACTTTTTTCTTCTTACCATACATTTTATTTGTTTTTCTTCTTTTGAGACGGAATCTAATATAGCGACACGGACTCATCCGAGGTCCCGTAAACAGAGAGAATAAATACACTTCAGACCCTTTAATGAAAATCCATTGAAGAGCAAGACTTATTCCAGCAGCCACGTAATTCTGGCTCCAAATATCAAACTCAAGGATAAATTCAACGATGAATAAATGACAGTTTAAAAACACGCTCTTATTGTAGATCGAACTAAAAAACAAAAAATAAATTATAATTTTTAAAAAAAACAAAAGAACACGCTTTTATACTGAATCGAACTAAAAAGGAAAAAAATAATTCTTAATATAAGAATAAAATGATGAATGAGAAAATTAATGTCATTGGGGTAAAAGCGTGGGGTGCAATTTCAGAATTGAAAGAAGTAAGAAACTATAACAATTGATATATTTATAGAACACCCCACGCGCTTTTACCCCAATGACATTAATTTTCTCATTCATCATTTTTTTCTTATATTAAGAATTATTTTTTTTCCTTTTTAGTTCGATTCAGTTTAAAAGCGTGTTCTTTAGTTTTTTTTAAATTATAATTTATTTTTGCAGCTCACTGGAAAAAACAAATTTTTTGTTGAACAAGTTTAAGTAAAATAGAGTATTTTGACATTTCCGAACAAACAGAAATGTACAACTAACAAATTCTGAGCCTGAGACACGCTTTAAAAGTTTCGTGTCTTGCCACACAATACTCGAAACGCATCAGAGTTGTATTTCGTACTTTGCCGGTTTCTGATTAAGTATTCTATACAATGCCTATTCAATGTGTGAAATAGGAATCATTTCATACATTGCCTGCTAGATTTAGGCATTCTATGCAATGCCGGATTTTATACTTTGCCGGTAACATATATATATCCAATCACATCTTGAACACCTTACACATTTAAAAATTTCCACATTTTTGAACCAACCAAATTATAGCCTACTAAATTTGATTATCATCTCTCTTGTCATCTATCTTTGCATGCTGGTTTAAAGGATGCGTTTACGTATAATTTGGATTTTTAACTCAATGAATAGTAGCTTTCCATTAATTTCAAGACTCTTGGATCTCTTGAAAAAAGCTCTCTTTTTGAAGAATCCTTTTCTTAGGAAATTCATTTTGTAGTTTTGTGCTTTACAATTTTAGGGGAGAATTGGTTGCAGAAAAGTAGTCGGATGTTTTCTCATACTTTCGGTGAGTTTTTTTTATATACTTTGAATTTCTATTCACACACACACATTTCATTTGGTTCTTCCTACCCAGATGCAAAGGGGAAAGGTTGGCATCGTCAAATTAGTTTAACCCCAATTATTTGGTCCCAAGTCCGAAATTGCTTTTTAACTCGCTCTAGGTGTTTTTTTTTTTTTTTTTTACTTTTTTTTTTGTATTTCTTTTATAGATTCCATTTTTATGTTTTTCTTTTTGTTATTTCTTGTTATGTTCTTTGTTCTTATTATTTACTGTTTCTTGTTTGTAATATATTATACAAATTTCGATAGATAGATAGATAGTATAATAAAATGAAAAGAGAGAAACCGGATTGTAAGAAACATAACTAAAAATAAATGATGGAAATGAATATTGTGACAGATTTGGATAAAAATATGCATAACAGGAAACAGAGGTAGAACTTTTAAAATGGAAGAAACCAAAAGAGTCTATGGACTAAAATGGAGACCTATTATGATTTCAAAAGCTGTCGCTGAATTAGAACTAGTGAAATTAGGGTTAAGCAATGCTTTATGGATCCACCTTCCCGTACAGCAGAAATTTTCGACATAACAGAAAAAACAGAGGCATGTTGAAAAGTTAGGCGTAAAACTAGTACACATGTATTTTGCACCAGACAGTAAAATAAAATTAAAGTATGAAAAGAAAGGTTTCTCTCAAGTGAGTGAGTGAATATTAACGTCGCACTATTCAGCTACACGAGGGCTTTTGGCGACGGACCTCGTAATTTTGAACCATGATCAAGTGACGAGGACGACACCTGAGCTTGCACCACCTCTCCTATCTACCACACCAACGGGCGGACATTTGAGCTCTCGACAGATTTAACGTACATCGCTCCCCTACACGGTGGGTCTTTAGGGGTACTGGCTCGAACTCATGACATGCCTGCCATGATCCGATGCCTTGACCACTTGGCTACCGCGGCCACAAGGCTTCTCTCAAAGAGATTAATGTAAAGAAAAGAATTTTTTAAGGGAAAACTAAGCAAAAACTTACATTTAAAAATGCTAATCAAATGAGAAATAAAGACAATGCATCTTAGTCAAAACTCAAGCGCAAAATGACATGTTAATATTGAAGTGTTAACACACACACACACACACACATATATATATATATTATATATATATATATATATATATATATATATATATACAATATTTTGTTACTATCAATTTTGAATAAATAATATAAATTTTCAGCTTTTTTGTTATAAATATAGGTTAAGAAAACCGATTCATCATGATGGACGGCTCGTGACTGGAAATATTTTAGTTAAGCCACATGTTCGAAATCTGTGTGATTTCATTTACCACCCGTCCGTCACAAAATAGGCTAATGTAAGTTAAATTTGTCGTCAATTACAGTTCTTACTTTGGCTCTGTGTAGAAAACTAGGAGTGCCAGCGTGTCAGAGCGACTCTCATTATTTGACCCTAAAATTACGAGAATATAACCTCAAGCGTCATTGTGTTGCTTCTATGTAGATCGATTGCTTATTAAAATAACTAGAAGGTGCTTTAAATTTTGCACTTTTTTTTACTTTTAAAAAATAGAGGGCACTTTCCTGCTTCTATAGATGTATTATTTATGAGAATTCGATCAAAAGAACGCTAGAATATTGAATTTTAAAATTGGAAACAAATGTGATGTAACTGTGATTCAGGTACACTTTCTTCAAAAACCGTAGTGTATACTATATGTATTGTAAAAAACTAATTTTCTTTTCGAAGAATGTAATTTTTCTATATTATATGTTCAAATGTTTTGAAAATTGTGCATTTTTTGTGCAAAAATTACGGAAAATTTAAATGATTTGTTACAAAATTTTGAACAAATATATTTTTGTTTTTTGAAATGTTAATTGTGTCTATAGTTTTTCATTTATTAATACTCATTGTACTTTTTAAATTACAAATCAAATGGATATAGTACAAATTAGATTTTGAGGATTATTCTAAATTAAATACACAGCTTGTAAAATAGACAATTCGTTTTTCCTAACTGCTTATTGTTAACATTTTAATGCGCATGAATAATTCCATATGTATATCACACTCTTTTGGTTGTACATTAAAATAAATAAATATTCATATGTATGTATACAAAAAAACAGAGATTCTTTCGTTATAATTTTTAAAAAACAGAGTTCCATTTAAATTAGACATCAAATTAACTTTTTAAATTCCTCAAAGGCATTTTCTTTGTGTATTTTTATAACAATAAAATTATGTGTAAGGAATTCTGTAATATCCTGTAATGATGATGTTCAAAGTGAAGTAAAAATACTAAAACTTATAGACATAAAACTTTGGTATTTTAAATGGAAGGAGGTGTGAATCGTTGATAACACGTGTTGATGAAATAGGGTAAGAGTAATTCAAAAGACTTTTAAAGAATTTGGAATTTTAAACTTACAATTTAAAAACTGAGAAATAATGCAATGCAATCCAATTAATAATGTTATGGCTTTATATTGTATTAAAAAATATTATTTTACAAATAACAGTTGGAAATATCTTTATTTACAATTTTCTCAAATGCATTTTTTTGGTGATTCCGGTACACTTTCCTCAAAGTCTACTTAACCTGTAGTGCTGATATTTTGCATAATACAAGATTAGCAAATTTTTAACAAAGTGAATGAATTCGTTTTCAAATAAACATTCAGAAATTTCGGATATAGCACAATTTCTGCATAAAATTTAAAGGAGATTTAAATATTTTTAAATTTTTATAAATTTATATTTTAAAATTTCCTTTTGTTCATTTTATGGATTGTTCTGTTTACAAAAACTCCGTGAAATTTTATAGATATATATGCAGTAGATTTTTTTCAAAGTGTACCTGAAGGTAGGAACATGATTGAAATTTTTAAAAAATAGTTATTGATTAATTATTGCTCTTACAGATTTATTTGTAATTCAAAATGAATTTTTTTTACATTAACAAGTACCTAAATATACAAATAATTTAACGTAAAATTTTTATTTACGTTGTTTTAAATCTAAGTAACTGAGAACCATTGAAATTTTGGTGCAAAAAAAGTTCATTTTTCCTTCTCGCAGACATCCCAGTTACCTTAAGTGTGACGTTTACCTCTTGCGTACCATGTAACTACTAGTGGAAACATGTGAAGTGAAGTGCAAAATATGCATTAGGTGTAACCTCATGTAGATACATGGCTTATTTAGGTGTGCAACCAGTGTAACCATCACAGAATTATTATAAGGTATGTTTTCTTTTATTGGGATTGTATAAACTTACAAAAGTTAAGTTATAAAATGTCTGGGAAACAAAATTTGAAAAAATGGGAAAATTAAAATTAACATTACAAATTTTTGTGAAATTGCTTGAAATGTTCTTTGGAGCAAAAAGCTTTACCACACGCGTTACGAAAGTATATTGGCATTGTTGTTCCACTTCTTCATCACAAATAGATAAATCCTTATCAGACTGTTTGCGGTATTCATTGGTTTCTGACAAATTTATCACTTCCATTGAAATCCAACAGCGCGATGTCATATTGTCAAGAAAAAGTGAAATTAAATTTAAAAAAAGTAGTTGTATAAACTTTACAAAGCGAAACGAAACACGAACCAGCCTCAAAAACTGTCTTAGTCAGAGTCAAAAGGACAAGTAATATTAAAAAAATTTTAAGTCGATTCCTGCTTAAGTCAACAAAGTAAAATTTTATTTTAGTTACTTTTTATCAAATTATTAAATTAATATCAATATGTATATACATATAAGAGATTCACAATATTAAAGTGGTACTTAATTTTTATTAATCATCACTAAAGTATCGTATTCTCATCCAAAACAATCATGTATAGAAAATTTCAGCTCAAATGAGGGCTTTAAAAGGTGACAAAAAAAAAAACCTTTTAAAGTTTTGACACAAGTCGCCAAAAATGATGCCAGCGTGGCTGTATCTGTGATTCTTTGAATAACTAGTTTTTATCAATAAATTTTTATTTGATATAATTAAATTACCGTATTGTCATCCAAAATAATCGTGTATATAAAATTTCAGCTCAATTGAGCGCTTTAAAATGTATTTTATTAACGATTAAAAATTTAAACAGGATATATGGAGATAGTGAACTAATAGTAGGAATTGAAAAAATGAAATTTGCCTCACGTCAAGGCCAGTATCCACAGAAATCTCAGATTTCTGGGAATACTAGAAAGCCCTGTCTGGTACGCAAGGGGTTAATGAACAATCGGACTGCTAAAAATGATTCTTGTTCAAAATTACTTTTTTTTCCTATGGTTTACTTGTCTTTCAATATAATACTTTTAATTTTTTTTATTGCCAAAAAAAACAGAAAAAGTGAATACAGACACAAATATCTAATTACTTGTTTTTCAGGATTCAGTTTCAGAAAATTAAAAATAATTAATTGAGAAAATATGCGTGGCAACTGCAAAATAATTAATTTTCATTTACACATTCACAAGAGAAGTACGCTTATTGTGTAGAAAAGAAAACATCTAAATTTTAATTTTATTATTTAATCTATTTTTTGATTAAAACTTTTAAAATTATTTTTTCATTATTTATATATATATACATACATCATTCTTCCCTGTATCACGCACAATCTGTCTGAAATAGCTCTGAAATTCAGACATTAGATCAGGTTAAAAAGTGCAAATTAGTAACTTCAGTTCTGCTGAAGTTTAATTTAAAAAATGTTAATGTAAGCACACATGCTTCAAAACAATCCAAAATGATTTTTCAGTAAATAGGCAAAAATCAAAGAATCATCAGTTCTTATTTTTTTAAAGAAGAAGCTGACCACTCCAAGATAAAAAGATAAGTGATGTCCATATCATCATTTGGTTGTTGTCTTGGTCTTCCTCAAAACGAAAATGTGAAGACTTTTGTTTGTTTTTCGATTCCTATTCTTATTTACATGTATTCAATTTCTACTATTAGTTCACACTATCTATTTATATAATTAGTTTGTTTAAAATTTCAATCGTTAATTAGTATCGCATTTTAAAGAACTCATTTAGCCTTGAAATTTTATATACACGATTATTTTGGATGACAATACAGTAATTTAATTATAATTAATTGAAATTAATTGACTGAAATTAATTATTTAAAGAATTACAGATACAGCCACGTTGGCTTCATTTTTAGCGACTTGGGTCAAAACTTTAAAAGATTTTTTTTTTCTCACGTTTCAAAGCATTCCGTTGAACTAAAATTTTATATATACACTCAAGGGCCAAAACATTATGACTACCTGTCAAAATGAGTTCGCCCACATTTGGCTCGCAAAGCAGCTTCAACCCGCCTTGGCATGGATGCCACAAGTCCTTAGTAGATGTCCGGAGACAGATTGTACCAGATGCTTAAGCAACGGTCACGTAGATCCCCGAAGTATTGCGAATTGGTGGTCTTTGAACTCTGATCTGCAGTCCCATGATATCCCAAATGTGTTCAATCGGCTTGAGATCCGGTGAGTTAGGCGGCCAGGACATTAACTGGAATTCAGCATCATGTTCCTGGAACCACTCCAACACAGTTTTAGCCTTGTGACACGGGGCGTTGTCCTGTTGGAACATTCCGTTTCCAGCTGGAAAAACAGAGGCCATGTAAGGGTGCAACTGGTCCGCAATGATGTTCAGATACCCTGTAGCATTCATAGTCTGCTCTACCACAACCACGGTCCCAGAGCCGCCCAAGAGAACGTCCCCAAAGCATAATACCGCCACCACCGGCCTGTGCATGACCCACTGCACATTGAGGGAGCAATTGTTCACCTGGAAGACGGCGTATCCTGACACGGCCATCGGCGTGTTGAATGACAAACCGTGATTCATCTGACCAGGTAACTCTCTCCCACTGATCCATGGATCAGTCACGATGTTCTCGGGCCCAGCGCAGGTGCAGTTGGCGATGATGCTTGGTCAGCAAAGGCACACGAGTGGGACGTTTGCTGCGCATCCCCATATCCAACAGTGTCCACTGAACAGTGTGCTCCGATACTATTCTACTTGGCCCTGCATTGTATTGGGCTGTCAGCTGAGCCACTGTCTGGCTCCAGTTTTGCTTTACCATGCAAGACAGCCTCCGACGACCTTTTTCTTTAATAGAGTGTGGACGTCCAACACCATGTCATCTACTGCTGGTTTCACCGTCATTCATCCACTTTGCATAAGTACTAGCAACTGCAGATCGCGAACAACCTACGAGTCGTGCAGTTTCGGAAATACTTGTTCCGATCCTTAGAGCTATTACAATCTGCCCTTTATCAAAGTCGCTTAGATCCGCAGCCTTTCCCATCACACACAGAAGTAAGTGAAAGAATGATTCTCCAGACTCTTCAGCAGCAGTTAAATACCACTTCCACCTGATCACGTGCCTTCCACGTCAACCAGGCGAGTTCATTGCAAAATGTAGGGGTGGTCATAATGTTTTGGATCTTGAGTGTACACGATTGTTTTGGACGACAATACGATACTTTAAATCTTGCAGTGGATGACACTTGATGCTAATACAGTTTTTTCAAATACTAACTTATGAATTACGGTTAATATATTAATTACCGATTTTCGAGGCGAACTTAGATTCGTCTCCATTGTTGTAATAATGTAACTAGTAAAACAATGGCAAAAGTTGGCGTCGAAAACCGGTTTTTCAGCCAAACCGTATGTGTATTGTTACAACAAGGCAGACATATCATATTCTTTTTTTCAATTCCTACTATTAGTTCACTCTCTCCCTATTTATATATATATATATATATATATATATATATAATATATATATATATATACATATATATACATATATATATATTAACATCTTTTGTTCAAATTTTGAATCGTTAATAAAATGATTTCTATTCATCCATTCAAAATAGGAATTGACTTAAATTTTCTTTTTATATTACTCGTTATTGATTATTTTATGAGCTATTTTAATGTGCAGGGTGAGTACAAATGATGGACCCGATTTTAATAATTTGTATTATGTAAACTACTACACATATTACAATTCAGTGGCTGGATGAATTCTCAGAATTAAGCCAAGCATTCACTCACTTTTCACTTTGGTTTGATTTGTTTTTTTATTTGTATCGCATTCTGAAGCAACATGAGGGTTATTGGCAGAATGCCCAAGAGAACCGAGCTCATCCGAAATGTGTTTAGAGCTACAAAACTATTGGCGACGAACCTTATGATTTTGAACCCTGGTCAAGTGACGAGGAGGACACCTAAGTCTGACACCCACTCTCCAAACTACCACACCACGCCAATGGAAATGCTTTGAACTCGACAGATTTTAAGAGCATCAACCCCTTCTACAAGGTGGGACTTCACAGGTATTAGAACTCGAACCAACAACACTCCGGAATTGAGAAAATTGCAGGAATCCTAGGATTAGATCTCAAGCTCAAAAGATCACTGAGGGACACGGTTTCAGTCACACTGGTGTCATGGTTTGGGTAGAGATATCAGTTGATTTCCAAACTGATTTCCACGTCTTTCGTACCGGTTCAGTAACAGCAGTTATTTATCGGGATGCAGCCCTCGACTCATATGTCTATCCATATACACTGGCCTCCAAAAGTTAAGGAACAACATGTTTTTCGAAGCTCACTGTAAAAAAAAGTGACAGTAACAATAAAATTTATAGTTTATATAAATGAGAAAAACGAACTTCATATACAAATTTATGCAAAAACAATTTTTTTTTAATAGGAAAGAACAGATATATATGAGTGAGAGAAAAATCTGCATTTTTCAGGCTTTTATAATTAAGCGTGTATCTTTTGTTGATTTACAACTTTTGTTAGTAGATTTGTTGACAATAGGCAGTGGGGTCTCGCAATGTGTGAGAGAAGCCGTTTGCCCTATTCCTTAAGATGGAGGTTGGTCGGATGGATGGAAATGGGGTTGTCGCAGGATGCTTCTGCTAGGCGTCTTAATGTGTCTCGTAGTGTGGTCCACCGACTCTGGAATCAATATCAAACCAAAGCATCTGTGTCCAGAAGACATGTTGCAGGCTGACCACGAGCTACATCACCTGCAGGAGACCTTTTTATCGCTCTTTCGGTCCGAAGGAGAAGAAGGATTTCCGTACCGCAACTTGTTGCAGACCACTCTGTAGCATCAGGGAGAAGAATACCCGATAGTACGGTGCGAAAGCGTCTTCACAATTCAGGTATTTATGCAAGGCGACCAGTTGTGTGTGTACCCCTCAACAGACGACAGAGAAGGACCCGCTTATCTTGGGCAAGAGAACGCGTTTCCTGGACCAGACAGCGATGGGCTTCTGTACTCTTTACAGATGAGTCCAGATTCACACTGTAGAGTGATTCAGGACGTCTGCTGGAGGGAACGAAGCACCAGATATCATCAATCCATCACTGTTGAAAGACACAGTTACCAAGGCGGTGGAATAATGGTTTGGGCAGGGATCTCATTCAGTGGTCACACTGACCTGCATGTGTTCCAGAGAAGACCTCTGACTGATGTGAGATATCGGGGTGAGATCCTTGATCCATATGTCCGCCCATATTTCGGTGCAATTGGCAATGACTTCATTCTGATGGATGATAATGCACGACCTCACAGAGCTGTAATTGTTGAGGAATATCTTGAGGGTCTTGGTTAGGAATGAATGGAATGGCCAGCTTGATCTCCAGACTTAAATCCGATAGAGCATCTTTGGAACTATCTTGGTAGACAGGTTGCTGCTTTAAGTCCTCCTTCAAGGTCTTTAGGAGAGCTGGAACAAAGCTTACTCCGTGTCTGGTCTTCGCTTCCCATTTCGGTAACCGACAGCTTAATTGACAGCAGGAAGTTCGATGCCGCCAATCCATTCAAGCTAGGGGTGACCATATATCTTATTAAAACCCATTTTTGTTATGTTTCTATGACATTTTACCACATAAAACTGTGATTATTATTTTTTCCAAGAATGGACTTTTCCAGCGAGATTGCCTTTTTTTGCTACAAATCATTTTTGAATTTTTGTTATGTAAAATTCTATCTTGCCGTCAATACATAACTGTTTTGTGCACATGTCAGCCAAATTTGGCGTTTCTACATTCATTCATTTGCAAATAAGGCGCAAAACCCGGTTGTTTCTTAACTTTTGGAGGCCAGTGTATTTCAGCCATAATTATGAACGATAGTACTTAGAGCTCGCTTCGTCAGTGAATACGCGAGAAGTGAAAAATTGCTTCGAATAGAATAGCTAACAGGTTCAGCCGAATTGAACCTAATAACGCTTGTCTAGGACATCTTTCTGTTCCATTCAACCCTCCCGAAACCTTAATGACTTGACATGTCTTCTTCGAAAATGGGCACAGATCCCTTAAATTGTGATTGACCACTTGCTTGCTGGTATGAATCATCTCTACCGAGTCTGCATCTCAGTAGAGGTGATCACACGTCCTACTGATAAATGTTTGCAAATAAAAAAAATTTCGTAGAAAGTTAGGGTTATTATTGCTTATACTGCTTATTTGCTGTTTCCCTGTGTTATTTTGCACAGCATTGCTTCTTCCTGTGTTTAACATCCTACGAAAATTTCATTACGATTCAATAAATTATTTTAATTTTATAATTATTTTTCTGTTTTTAGACAGGGTGTAGAAAGTAAAAATTATTGCTCTATAGAACTATAGGACCTCTTTTGTCAACACTTACGCTTCGAAGACCGGGACTACGACCATGAAGGGGAAAAGAATTTTGGGTACTTTTGATAGGAGGGCCGAGAAGTCTTTTCGGAGAAATTCAGGAAAATGGTATCTGGCGTAAAAGTAGCAACACCAAATTATGCCGAATCTTCAAAGAAGCACAAATGTTGTTGATTATATATATATATATATATGCATACATTTGATTTTTACATCTTTTCATACTTTTTCTCACATTCAACAGAGATAGCGTGCCCACTTCGTAAGCCTAAGGTTGCGGGTTCGACCCCGGCTGGAGTCGACGGATTTTTGGATGCGAAAATCGTAGGCACGCATATCATATGATTATATGGCATGCTAAAGATCTCTTGAGTGCCAATTTGGCTCCAGTACTCTCAGCAAAATTAAATTACGGCAATATTTAGCATCCGACGGGAGCTTGAATTAAAAATTAATTCAAGCGAATTGCCACTAGATGGTGCCACCATAAAATGGCTCTCCCGTTTGGGGGATTGCCATGTCTGCTAAAATGCAGCTCCATTGGAGGGGAAAAAATATTTTTTTCTGAAATTGTATAATGCTTTCATGTTTTCTGCGTATAATATAATGTTGATCAAACACATGAAAACAATATACAAATTTTTAAAAAGTAGGAAAAATCAAAATTTAAAAAACTGGAACAAAATAATCAAATAATTATCAAAACACATTAAATGGTAGCAATATAAATCATTAAGCATTGTAAATAAATTTTGTAAAATTGAATCAAATTAGCTTTTAACAAATGTGCATTTTAAGAAATTGAATGGGGTTATCATTTTCAAAACAAAATTTAATATTAATTAACTATTAGTTGTTAGTAATTTTTATTAACTAAACAATACTATACAAATAGATGAGTACAGTAATTTCGTGCATTGCTAATATATGATTATTGTCATTCCGAAATGGAACGTAAGCAATAATAAAACATCTATTTTATCATAAATATTGTTATTTAATTTAAGATCTTTATTATGTAATGGTGTATGTATGAGTATCAGTAGAAAGAATTGATTATGGCTTGTTTTAATAAATTAAGATAAAAAGTAATCCTCAAAGGGCTTGTTGCTTCTTTATGACGTAGTCGAATATGCTTTCTGAAGGAACAATAATATACGCAAATACGAATTCCTATTCAAATAAATCTAAAAGAGAGAGTGATGCATTTACTACAAAATACTACGAAGAGTCCGTATAAGATCCAAAACATTTTTATTTTTGAAGTGAAAACTGCTTTAGCGGCGTTGGGCACTTTTTGGTAGGGGAAAATCTTACGGGTTCGCGTCACCGACATGCTCTGACTGGTGCACGCGCAGTGTGCTGTTCGCCTTAGACACTTTTTGGATGGGTGAAATCTCGTGCGTTCGCGTCACCGACATGCTTATAGCAGTATATCTGCAGCTATACAGCTGACGTATAGTGTTGTGTATATCTTATAAGGGAAATTGAATGGATTTAGTGAAAAATTCAATGTGTATATACTGTGCATTGAACGTTTCGATTCCGAGAATGGGCAATACATGTTAATGGTTGCCGTTTATATTTTGCCTGGAAAATCTATGAGACAGATACAACAATTTTTATTCGAAAATTTTATGATTTATACAAAAGAAGGTTCTGAAATACTCGAAAAAAGATTTGGAAAAAAATATATGATAATGTACCGATACTTTTAAGTGGAGACTCCAATATTAAATTTGCAGATGATAAAAATCTACCACTAATTGAATTTCTAAATGAAACACTTAGTTTAAATATGTCCAATGATCGAAAACTCAGCACTACAAAATATAAAACGACGATCGATGCGGTTTTTACGTGATACTTAGATAAATTTGAATCAAACATTTTCCTTTCTTACTTTAGTTACCATAAGCCTATTGTATCTTTTTTAGAACAAAATGATATAATTGGAAGTACAAAAAGTCTAAGTATTGTTGAATTTAATGATGGCAATGATGCAAACAATTAAAATAATGTTAAAAATCAAGTACATTGGAATTTAAGTAAATAGAAATGCTATCCATAAATAATATGATTGTGTATTAATTGTTATTTCAATTGAATTGTATTTATATTATGTCATGATCTTTTGTACAGCCCGTTATATATTTGAATAATAAAAACCCATATAAACATGCATATAATTGTTGCTCGGAGTGTCAATAGATGTGACAACCAGACTGATGTTGATAATTTTAATTCAAACATTATGGAATTTCAACTTTTAATACTAAAAGTTCTAAGTTTTCACTTCTATATTGGCAGTCTTCTTTATAACTGCCAATTTTTAAATATTAAATTATTCTGGTTATTAATGCAATATTGACCCATTGACACTGGAAAAAATAATTAAAAAAACTTCGCTCCCTCCCTAGAATGTAGATCTATGATATGTAGCGCGTATTTTAGCATACGCTTCCTCAAATTCCAAATTATCACGAGTGCATTTTCCTCTGGAAAGTCAGCAGCCCACACAACATTGAAAAGTATTCTTCTATATGATAATTTTCTATTTTATTTCAGTTAATTAAACTTTTTTAAAAATAAATTTTGATGTTTGCTTTTTCGTCCAGCAACCATAATTAATAAAATTATCAAAAAATATTCAATGATCTTTTAATGTTTCAATGTCTTACGTGCCACTGCTCCAACTTCACCGTACTACATTGTGACACGCGTGCTGAGGGTTGGCCACCTCTGCTCTAGCACAATACAATTTTAAAGTTAGTCAGTTTTTTGAACAATTAAACGCGAGCAAAAAAACTAACAATTTCTGAAACAATTTTCTTTTTGCAGGATTGTATCAAAAACAAAAATAAAAATAATTATTTAACTAAATAACAGCAACTGCGATTTTTAGAAACATATACCAGAACTATGTTTTGCAATTTATTCATATTACACTGACATGCATATTAAAAAGTAAGGATCAGTATTTGCAAGTATGTGTTACAAAAACAGAATAATCATCAAAGTTGCTATAATTATAATTCAGCGGTTAGTAGAAGAAAAAGAAGACTCAAGCTTTTCTTATATCTGCTTGATGAGTATTATATGGAAATTGGAGAAGTTTTTTCAAAGCACTTCAGATATCAGAGATAAGTTTAGGGGTATTTATGTTCGATTTTTGTAAGAATATTCAGTTCGCTCCAGTGTTCTAACAAAATGTTGTTGAAACTTTTGGTGACGATTTTGACTTTCTTCACGAGGCCTTTCGACGCTCCAGTGCCTGTTGATGATGGCACCACTTTGGGTCCATTAACGTGGGAAGATACACGTAAGTCAATGTGTCCTCTTAAGATTACCATAGTCAAACGTAAAAGATAGCTTTGGTATCGCTTCAACGTGTGATATTTATAAAATAATTAATCAGCCAAAGTAGAAGAGTCTCATCTAAACTCGTAACACATTTTAAACAGACAGAAGAATATACCTCACTTAATATATATTACTATTGTTTTTTTTAAACATACCATAAATAAATAATATTCCTCTTCTGACCATTAAAGACGGCCCCAATTTTGTGCTTTCAGATTTGCTCCGAACTGAATTTTTAAACGTATTTGTGCATAAATAACACAATAAAAGCGATTTTAAAAATTACGTTTGTTTTTATGAGAGTTACAAAATTTTGCCTTTTTTCGCAACTTTAGTCCAAAGTGGTATAAAAATTTATCATTTTTAATTTGAGCCTTTTTTTTAAATTCCTACTATTAGCTCACTCTCTCTTTCCCTATATATATAAATTTATATATCTTGTTCAAATTTTCAATTGTTAATAAAATGCATTCAATTCATCCAATTTTAAACTTGTAGTGAATGACACTTGATGTTAATACAGTTTTTTCAAATATTAATTCATTTATTAAATTAAAATATGAATGAATAGAAACAAAAATATAGTACAACAACATATATAGAAAGAAAAACAGTTCATTGTGTCCCTGTAGTGTAATAGACAGCGCGTTGGACTTCTAATCCAAAGGTCGTGGGTTCAAATCCAACCTGGGAAGGCATAATTTCTGAGAATATGATTTCTCTTTTACTATACTATTTTATTAGAATAATTAAATTCAATTAATGAATAAATAGTAACAAACAAACACACACACAAAAAAGTGTTCCAACACCATATATAGAAAGGAAAATGGAAAATTGCAAGGATAATCGCTTCCTATTTTGTCTCTTAATAATGCGATTTGTCATATGTACATACATATTTGTATTAATTGTAATTATTTAATGAAAAGTAGCCTGAATAAAAATTTTCTTTGTTGACATAAGAAGAAATTGACTAAAAAAATTTTTTATATTATTTGTTTATAATTTTAATAAATTTAAATACACAGATTTATAATTTTTAAAAAAATCCATGTATTAGCTTAATGGCTGATGTTGCATAGAACATTAAAATTAAAGAATTATGCTGTTCATATTAAAGAACATATCTAGCTACGAAATATGTCTAATTAAAATGTTTTTTATCTTCACTTTACTTTCTTCTTTAACTTATTTCTCACTTCCTTATTTTTGATGCATTCCTTCTAAAATATAAACACTCAAAATAAATGCTTTGACTTTAATTTTTCTCGATCAATCTCTTATAACATGAATTACAATTTTTCTGTCTACTTTAACTGTTTCTTGTTTTTTTCTTAACAGTTGAAGCAATGCAAGCTCTTCACACTGAAGAGGGTGATATGCGATTTGCACCAGGTTTTCACGAAGTAAGTTTTCATATTTCAAAATAAAATCATTTATAAAACAGAAATAGGGATTTGGAAAGAAATCCTTTGAAAAAGGAATTTTATCTTGGTTAATATCCTTCGACCTATTGCCTAATGCAGCAACGATTCCAGACGTGCAACGACCAAGCATTCTAATGAATAATAATGATGTAACATAAGATATGATATTAATCTAGTACCAATTGCACGTTGTACTATTTATATAGGTACCATTTACTAATTTTTTTAGAGTACGTGCATAAAATAAGACTTTTTTTTAATTTAAAAATGTTTTTCAAGTTAACAGGTAATGATAATTTTTTTCTATTTTTAAATAGGGTTTTTAATTGGTATTTTTACTATTGCAGACCTAATACATTCCCCACGGGGCTGGTATCACTTCTTAGGGGGGCACCCAATAGGTATATACCATTGCCCTTGTGTAATTTTGGCGCCCAGTTTGACGATGCGAAATTGTACCAGGAATTTAATTTTTCAGAAAGCACCCAAGTAAAACAGGAGATCAAGGAATTTTTACATGCTGAATAATTATACGACATAGATGCTGTCGATTTTTTTGCACCATGACATTCCACTGGCTTGGACCGGGGTTGAACCAAAAACTTAGTTGTACAAGGCGAGCGCCTAACCCCAGCAGGCAGTTACTTGTAATAAAAACTGTGGTAACTCTTCAGAACATGTCCTTCGTTTTTACTAGGTACTATATTCGTAACACAATTTAAGAAATCCCCTTTTAAATAACGCATTTATTTACTATTTCCTCTGACGAAATTTAATTCGATATTTCTTTTTATATAAGCCCAAATCATTCGATTATGGGCCAAAGATATGTTATGGATTGTGAAAAATTATTGCTAAGCAAAATCACGTACATTCCAATACTATTCAAGTTGAAATACACTTAAGACTATAACAAGTTATTATCAAATATTTAAAATGTTCTTTGGGTATTATCGAAGAAATTGAACCCTCCAGAAACTAATTCTCAAATGTGCATGGGGCCCTTTTTCGGAAACTACGCACAGAAACGTGTTAGGACTTCTTGAGGCCTTGCGCCCCTACACAAATGTAGACCCCGCCTATGATCCTTACAAGTAGACAGTAGATAGCATACTTTGTCAAACACTCGTACAAACAGTAACCCGAAACAAATAAATGTGAGTGACTTACAACCTCTCAAACCGGCTCGACCTAATGTCGCCTTTTGACTCAATAAGTAATGATAAGTGTGTGGTGGTTGGCCGTGGACGACAGTCATCACATGTAGCGAGTTGACATATCGTCCGAAATTCCCAATTTTTTGGAGAATCCAACCGGAAAAAACACTTGACCTTTGGAATTATTCCAATAATGATCTTACTAAAGCTGAGTCAAGAACGAGACAATGCTCCTATTGTGGCCGAGGCCTTGGACTCGGGCCAAACTGGTCCCTGCTTCAAGACATCTCGGATTACGCAGATTTTTTAGAGTTCAATGAATGTTTATACAGAAAATTTTTATCTAACTTAATCCTTCTTTAATTAGTTTAAATTTTACTTTCTTCTTGAGTTTTTCTCCATTTTTGTGATTTGTGATTTTATGACAGACAACTCTCAAATTAACGAATTTTCCAATTTATTTGCAGGCTGGAATAAAAGATAAAAGATACCGTTGGCCAAACAAAACAATACCTTACTACATCGACCCTTCTATTCGTAAGTTTTAAGCATTCTTAAGTTTTTTTTTTTAATTCAATCCTTTTCATGCATGCATTTTGCACAACTCAATTTGAAGTTTACTGAATGCTACATTCATAACAATACAATCAAGTAATTTATAACAATTTACAGGATAATTCATAGAGAAGTATATTGTTTCAATGCACTTTAAATCAAAAACAATAAAAGATATTATATTTCACCTGTAACATAATTGCGTGGGACTATTTTAAGTTTTTTTAGAGCCAGTCACATATGCTCAAAGTGGGAACCCTTAGTCATACGACATACATCGAGTCGTTACTCTATTTCCATCCAAAACGCTTATTAAGGTATCAGGTCAGTTGATAGTGGCTGTGATACGCTCTTTCGGCTTCATCTAGGCCTTTAGAACAAACAATCGGCTGTTTTAAATTTTTCGTACCATTGTTAGATAGATTTTCTTGTTGGAGGTTCTCCGAATCGTTTTTGAAAATACCGTTGCACAGCAGTTGCAGATTCCATTCAATAACGCAAAAAGCCTTTTCCGCAGTAGAAACCGCCATTTTGACTGACTAGTAACGTGTCAGTCTTCTATTCCTTACGTCATTTTCATCACGGCCTAAACACGAACTTTAAAGGCCGTATCACACATACATTTTTCATGCAACTTTTTGGTCCATCTTTTCACCCAATCTGAGGGTGAAGGGTTGTCGTAAGCAAAACGACATGTTCTGACGTCAGCCGCGTTCTTTCTCCACATTAAAACATAATTCGCCGATTTTTCAGCTTCGAAAACGACCATCCAATATTATTTCTTTTATTTCGCTCGCACTTTCGTTGATGGGCTTAAACAGAAATGGAGCACCATTCTGTTTAAAAAAAAATACGCCGTTAAAATATTGTACACCATTAAAATATTATACGCCATATCTGATGCGAAGCTATCATCGTTACCACTATCTTGTTTATGACGTAGGGTGCCGAAGAAAACCATTGGCTGGAAGTTCAAGCAACTTTTATTTGGAGCAAATTTTTCAGTTCGCTGGCAAAAAGTTGTTTGAAAGCCGTTGCTATTGCAATTGAGTAAAAATTGCACGAATTGGACCAAAAATTGTTCCAAACGTGTACTTGTGATAAAGCCTTTCACATACATCAACGCCATGGTTTGCTGCCTGTCCTTAACTTTTACTGTTATACAGCGTCTGGAAAGTGTATACTTCTTTATGAATCATCCTAAATATATATTCTCAAAAATATAAGCACCCAGAAAAACTCGAACACAATCACAGAACCCAGTCAGCATATAGTGCATGACGAGATAAAGAAATGATTATAAAAGTTTTGTTATATTAAGAAATTGCGGTAGAATAAATGATAAGCATTCTGTGGTAGCAACGTGGCATCCGAATCAGGATATACTAAATTTCCTAAGGTAAATACTATCCCTAACTTTATAACCGGGCAGCTATTTCACCTACGTATATTCTAGGATACCTATAGTTGCTTTCTAAGCACGTGCCAGACTTACTGCATTAACGAGACTTTTGGTGACAGGCAAGCTGTGGAGGTACGTTATATCCTCAGATATTTGTGGGAGTGTCATACAGTGTTTGTGGTCCAATTTTGCTAATATATGCACCTGAATAACTTGATAGTATAAACTAGGAGGGAACTAAATTTTTGGCATAGTATATCAACTATTCTTCATTAAAATACGCCGTGATAGACTTGTTATAAGAATTGCGTTAAAAATTCTTCTTTATCGTGCAGTTAGTGTCATATCTAAAAATTAGCTTCACAATAGACAAAATTTGGTTTTGTTATCGATTGCTCCATCGCGATCAACATGATGGCTATCTCTGGCATAGGCAAAGCAACTGGCATTAAAATATCGATGTAAAGACGAGCAATTACAATCCCCCCAAAAATGACAAAAGGTGAAACACCTCCTGCCACAATATTCTGTATAAAAGCCGACACATCCGTTCGAATTGCCAATTCAATCGTAATGGTTGAAGAGCGGTAGCGGAACGTTCTCTCAGCAATCAATAACCCTTTTCATTGGGGGAGAGATCTGAAGAACTTGCTGTAACTCCCTCTGTGTCGAAATAAATCAGGATACGATGACCAACACGCAAACTTTCTGTTATCTTGTTAGAATAAGATGTCTCCGAGACCTAAAAGGTAGGGCATTGCCACCGGTCTTAATATATGAAAACTATAACTCTGACTGTTCAGATAACCGATCATGGAAACAAAAAATGTTCATGTCTTGTACCGATGGAATCCCATACCATCACAGCAAGTGAAGAGTAAGTATGGCAATATTGAATGTAATCAGGCACCTTACGTTCACTTCGGTGTCTTTAGATACTTGTACGTTCTTCACTATGCTGAATGCAAAAGCGAGATTCGTCTAAAAAGACGGCATGGTGACACTCCTGTACATAGTTTTGGGACACCACTGTCACCGCAACTCCATGCTTTAGTGTCAAGGGGGAAATGACCCCCGTGCAGACAGTCCATGCTGCTCCAGACGACATCGCAATTTCCGTTCGAATACATATCGTGCTCAAACTGATCCCTGATACAGAGTCCATGATGTGAATGTACGATCCTATGAAATCGACGTGAAAATATATCTGTTCTCTAAAGCAGTGGTACTTAAACTGTGATCCGCGCGCACCCTTAGGGTACCCACAGACTTTCTAGGTGGTCCTGGAAGATCTCACATTTAACGTTAAAATTTTCCTCTTCTTACTAACTCTCAAAGGCCTCGTGGAGAAATTGAAAGATTTGCCCTCCACAAGACTAGATCACTAAATCGCCCCCAATGAAAAAAATCTACTATAACATCTTTCTCGATCAAGAAAATTAATTCAGTTTTTTCTTTATTGTTTGCAACTACACAGCCGAGTTGTCCACGAAAGCTCTGAAAGTTTCGATGACTTTTCAAACTACACACATGTCCATAAATTAAGGATAATTCAGAATCACACAGAAATTGAACTCTAAAATAAAAATTTCACCTGTAGAATTATCACACACATCTTGAAGAAGAATATGCAAATTACAAGGAAACCACCAGAGGGCGCGGATAGTACGTCACAATGACGAGAGTGTAAGAGAGGGGTATATAAGGAATGGTGGCAAAGAAGTAAAATTGTTCACAAGCGCTTTAAAAGCCTTTCAGTGCAATAACCGCATAGTTATGGCACAAAAGAAGCATTTGGGTGATTTTTACGTGGTAGAATTATCGGACGACTGGAATGTGGACGTACCCAGCTGGAAGTATACGAGGAACTTGGAATCCGTTAGAGTGTCATCTCTAGGCTTTGACAACGATTCCAAGATGATGGTCATGTGTGTAGATGTTACAGCACAGGTCGCCCCCGAGTTACAACGCCAAATGAGGACTGGTATTTGGCAGTTACTGCCTAAAGAAACAGACGGAGCACAGCATCAGACCTATCTCGTCAGCTCTCTTCAGCTACCAGTACGACAGTTTCAACGCAGACCGTGTACAGACGCTTAGGGCACATTGGTCTATATGCTCGTAGGCCTGTCAGATGTGTTTCCCTTACCACAACACACTGTCACCTGCGATTAACCTGAAGTAGGAGCATGCATTGTGGACACCGCAACAGTGGTCTTGTGTGATGTTTTCCGACGAGTCCAGGTTTAGTTTGCAGTCTGATTCTCGCCGGATTTTCATATGGAGAGCGCCAGGTACTCGTTACCACCAAGAGAACACCATTGAACGACACCGTTACGGTGGTGCAGGATGGCTCGTTTGGGGAGGAATTATTCTTGTTTCCAGAACTGATCTGCATGTTCAGAGTGTAACGATGACAGGCCACATCTATCGGGATGTCATTCTGGAACAACATGTACGTTTGTTTCGGGTGCCATGGTGCTGAATTTCTGTTTATGGATGACAACGTCCGTCCTCACCGTGCAAACATTGTAGACGAATGCCTTCAATCGGAGGATATCACCCGTATGGATTGGCCAGGATACTCACCGGACTTGAATCCAATAGAGCATGTATGAGATATGCTTGGCTGACGAATTGCAGCCTGTCAACCCCCTCCCACTTGTCTACCGGAACTTCGGAGGGCATTGCTTGATGAGTGGTGTAATATTCCCCAAGATCAGATTGATAATTTGATACTCAGCATGCGTAGGCGTTGTAAGGCCTGTATTGCATCGTTCGGGAGACATACTCCGTATTAACCATCATACTAACCATGTTATACTGTTTTTTGTAAATAGGTTTTTTTTTTAATTTGCTCCAGGAAGTAAAAGCCGCAATTTTTATTAATTATGTCAAACATATAGCATCTTTTTTGCTCTTTACCTTTTGTTTAATAAATAGACTTTACAAATAAGTGAAATTTGTTTTGCTTCTGTCTCTTTCTGTGCCTGAACTTCATTTTCCTTAATTTATGGACATGAGAGTACTTATTTATGTATAAAAGAACATTTTCAGCTATCTTTGTAATAACCCTCCTTCCCGTCTACCCTGTGACTCAGCTAAAGGTGTGGACGGAAGGGAAGGATTATTCGACATGATAATTTCCAATTATTTTATTTAGCACTTTAATCTACTCAAACACAATTCAGTGCAACAAAATCAAAGGATGTTCCAATCAGTCAACAGGTTGAAGGGACGAGAGACGCGTTTTGAAAGAATACATCTAATAAACCACTTTATCGTAATAGTTCTTCTTCCACAATATTACTTTAAACGGTAGATATGTAACTAATGGCCGTTTGACCACTTTAATATTTTAAATATCAAACGTAATATGAGGGTCACAATACCTGAACTGTAAGCAGTCTTCTAATCAATTACAGCTTAATCTTTCACAAGGCCTTTTTAACCTTTTACGGTAATCTTCACAGTGTATCTCTCTTGTCACCTTTAGTTATCTAACCTTCTAAACTTCTAACTTTCTACTATCTTTCCTTCATCACTTTCTAACTCACTAACCTCTTATAACTCGTGAACTAGAACTATATATAATAAACTTAATTTGCATATCACGCCTTCTTCTTAGGAGAAGATTGATTATTTTTATAGCCCCAAAGAATTCCCAAGAGGATTAGTATAAGGACGCGTATAGATCCGTCACATTTTTTATTTCAGAAATAAGTTCTGAAACCGTTTGGATGATGTCAGGATGATACATATAGGGGGCCGTGGTGATCGAAAGTTTAAGAACCGCTGCTCTGGGGAATTAGTGGTGAGAGGCCATTGAGATCCCATATGGCCTTCAATAGGAACCTTCTGAATCAAACGATTCTATAATCACAATAAAGTCGTTATGTTCCGGACCAATGCGAGAAGTTACATTAATTAACAAAGGGTCGCACTATCGATAAGCTACAATCTTCCTGCCATCGAATTCCAAAACGTGCTGGTACTGTTTCTCTTTTTCATACGATACGTAACACAATCTTCACAAAAACAATTAGCATTCGAATAAGATTTGTGAATGAGAAACCCGTAGCGAAACTTTTCTTTTATGCAGAGTTTAAGATACCGTGCTTATTACTAGTGTCGTTCGATTGCGCTTAAATACTAATCATCTGCACATCCCTTTCTCATCTACCTTGTGAATTTGGCATTTGCATCATGCCTCCATCATAGTGCTTTAATTTGAATGACCTTCAGTAATATATATATTGAATGTTATTTAGGAAGCTACTCTAACAATTAAGTAGATGCTAGGGTAATTCCGATAATAGTGAGTTGGGATGACTGGTGGAAGTGGAAGGAGGAGTGGAAAACAGTATACAGTAATACCCCGAACTTGCACGATAAATGGAAT
>BMAO01037401.1:0-24578 GCA_019973975.1 Trichonephila clavata | reverse complement strand
TAACGACGTAAGTCGGGGTATAATTTCACATACAAATGCATATAAATTATTTTTAGTTGAAACCGGAGACGAAAGAAATAATAATTTAGAAAAAAAAATGCTGATTAAAATCTTAGATAACACAAATACAAAATCGCAAATCGAAGTTATTTTGATGTAGAAGGTTTCGTAAAATCTCACAAAGTAATCTGCTGTCTCGAAGATTTTTTTCTCCCGCAAAATTTCCTCGTAGCAGGCTAATATTTTTTTTTTAATTTGCAACCCTTTTTCAATTAAACATGATTATTAACAAAAACATGTTAATTAACATTAAACATGATTTTTGACGAATTCCCAAAAGTCATTTGATCTTCTGATTGAACTGGGTCTACAGACTCAAGTTCCTCAATGTCTTGCTTTTGCTCATGCATTTATTGAGGTCATCATTTGTCAGTTCCTGATTATAGGAATCCATCAGTTTTTGAACGTCATCACTATCCTAAACTTATTTTCTTGGCAAGATTTACATCTTCAATCACATAACAAACAACAGGAAGCAGGAGTAAGTAACTGAGTTGTGTAACGTTCAAATAAAAGACGAATCGACGAGATTTGAAAATCGCGTAAGTCGGAGTAATGTAAGTCAAGGTATTAATGTATAGATGTATGAGCGAAAAGTATGGTCTATATGACCACAGATATGTTGTCGATGTAAATTTTGCATTTCCTATTAAATATATGCAAGTCTTAATGATAAATTTTGGGAGCTCTACTTTCCCAGCAAATCATTCAATTCCTAACAATCCCAAGACTCTTCTTAACAATCTTTCTATACTTATTCGTTTTAATTTTCGTTTGAATTCAACAGAATGCTTGGAAAGAACGCCACGAAGGTCGCCGAGACTTGCGACTTAGTAAAGGCTAGAGAAAGCAGAGGAGCTTTCTTCTAGCCTTTACTAAACATTTCTCTTTAAACATGCAGCTAACATTCATAAATAATTACGCTTTCGAAATCAAAATGGTAAAAAGCATTGGTTTTACTTTTCCTTCAAACCTTACGAAAATTCAATCAAATAGTGTTTATACATAATAAATATGCATGACTAGATCAAAATAATAAGTCTGTGCTTCTTTTACAGGAAACCTGACTAATCTGATCGAAAAGGCCATTGCACAATACCATAAAGAAACTACAGTACGCTTTGTTAAGAGGACAAATGAACGAAACTACGTGTACATGTTTAAGGATGTAGGGTAAGAGTAGCATATAAGCATGTAAACTGAATGTTCAAATTATTATGACCACCCCTTTAAGGCGGCGTGGTACCATCTTTACAATTTTTTTTTTTTTAATTTTTGAAATTTGGTTTTAATCATGTTTTATAAAAATTGTTATTAAGTAATAAAATTTCACATAAAAATTTTAATATTTATTGCAAAATGTTTGTAAAATTTAATTTTTTTTAAAGTTTTTAAAAAATTTTTTAAATTTTAAAGCTTTTTTAAATATGTATATTTTTTTCAAATATTTTTTTTGTGAAGTAATACACTACATAAAATTGTGTATGGGTCTTTTTATGCTACTGCTCATTAATTTTATATTAATTTTTTCATTGCGAAACCATACAAAAAATTCTCAAAATATTATGATTTTGATTTTGAATTTTTTAAAAAAACTACTACATATATCTTAGAGCTAATTCCATATACAGTTTTACAAAACATACAATTTAGATTATTTTTAAAAAATTTCACATCCCTACTTCAATTATCAAAAAAGCCTCATTGTCCGCCATCCATACACAAGCAGAACCTTCATTAAGGTCTTTTGGGTCAGTTCGTAAGGTTGTTGGACGATTGCTACTGTGGTGCCATTACAAGTGCAATCATTGACACCTACTAATTGTCATCTGCGTTTAGAGAGTTGTCTCACTCGAAAGGGATTGAAATGCAACCGAATGGAATCAGGTCGTCTTCAGCTACAAATCCAGATTCAATTCGGACAATGATGTCAATTGTGTACCGTGTGTAGAGGCCCCCTGCGGAACGGCTTAATCCTGCCTTAGCTGCAGCGGTACACCAATCCCACAACTGGTGTGATGGTACACGGTGCCATCGCATACAATACATGGTCACCCCTAATATCGATCTACTGCACCATGCCCCCATCGATCTACTGCCCAGAAGTACGTTTGTGACGTACTTCAGCCACATGTGCTGCCACTCAAGGCATTTTCCAACAGGTCAATGCTAGCCCACACACAGAAAGAGTTTCCCATGACTACCTTCGCTACATTTCCACCCTTCCCTGGCGCACTCGATCCCCAGATTTGTCCTCGATCCAACATATCTGGGATAAAATAGGTCGGCAATTTGGACCGCCTACGAGTAATTAGCGGCGCCTTTATAGCATATCATACGGGACTTGTATGCCTGAATGCCAAGGCGTATTACATCATGCATTCATGCTGGAGGTGGCCCAACAGGGTACTAAAATCTCCATTCATTTGTAATTTTTTGACAACTAACAATTATTTCGCTTTAATAGGTATTTAAAACTATGTTTTGTTCTGACACCTCATTCTTAGTGAGCAAATTTTTATGGCAACAAGTGTATATATGAGTTATATAAACTACTAGCCCTTACCCACCCGCTTCGCTGGGTATTTCATGATGTTTTACAAATATATACTGCATATATATATATATATATAAAGTTATTGATATCTAAGTCCTAGCATTAAGAATTCGATTGTATTGAAAAACAAACTTATACCTGTAACTGTCGCCTCTTGATCAAAAAAAAGGGCCGAACTTAAAAAAAGAACTTTCCCCGCTGGGTCAATTTGCCCCAAACCCCTTTCGTAGCGGATATTTACTCCATGAAAGAAACATGCCTACCAATTTTCAAGCAGGTTGTTCTAATAGTTTAAAAACCGAAATATTTATCTATAACGCCCCTTGAGACCCCCAACGCCACTTGGGCGTCTGTTTTCACAAAACCCATTTTATAGGGGAACAGTACTCTATGAAAGGAATCTGCTTACCAAATTTGAAGACTGTGCGTCTAATAAATTAAAAATGGAAAAATGTTAACTATAACGCCCCTTGAGCCCCCGCAACGCCACCTACGGGTCGATTTTCACAAAACACATTACATAGGGATCTTTAATTCATTAAAGGATTCTGATTATCATATTTCTAGACTGTTCGTCCAGTAGTTTAAAAATGGAAATAATTATCTTTAACGCCCCTTAAGCCCCGCAACGCCACTTGGGGGTCGATTTTCACGAAACGCATTTTGTAACGTACCTCTATCCTATGAGATGAATTTGCTTTTTAAATTTCAAGACTGTGTGTCTAACAGTTTAAAAATTGGAATAATTATTTATATCTCCCCTTAACCCCACCCCCCCCGCAACACCCCTTGGGAGTCAATTTTCCCCAAAACCCATTTTGTAGTGGATATTTACTCCATGAAAGAAACATGCCTACCAATTTTCAAGCAGGTAGGTCAAGTAGTTTGAAAACGAAAATATTTATCTATTACGCCCCTTAATCCCCCGCAACGCCCCTTAGGGGGGTGGCTATTTTCTCAAAATCCATCTTGTAGCTGATCTCTACTCTATGAAAGGAATCTATTTATCAAATATAAAGACTGTACGTCTAATAGTTTAAAAATGGAAATAATTATCTATAACGCCCCCTAAGCCCCCGCAACGCCCCTTAGGGATCGATTTTCACCAAACTCATATTGTAGTGGATCTCTACTCTATGAAAGGAATCTGCTTACCCAATTTCAAGATTGTACGTCGAGTAGTTTAAAAATGGAAACAATTATTTATAACGCCCCTTAACCCCCGTAACGCCCCTTGCGGTTCGAATTTTACACAAAAAAAAATCCGTTCTTAGCGGATCTCTATTCTATGAAAGGAACGTGTCTACCAAATTTCAAGTATGTAAGTTGAATAGTTCCGGAGATATCGTGATTAGTCTGTCAGTCAGTCGCTTTTCTCCTTTATACATGTAGATAATAGCACTTTCTACGCACATCGAACACAAATACGCCGTACGTCAGTGCTTCTCACACTTTCAATATTTGTGACCCAATGTTTAATTATTATTTTCATCGCGCGTCCCTCCTCTTACATATTAACAATATATTGAATACAATAATGATGTTCTTGGACGATAAAGCTACAATACAAACTCAATTATAAATCGTACAAATTATCAAGATAAGAATTTAATTCTGTTTATGTTACTTTTATGTAATTAAAAAATAATAAATATATAAATTACCTAAAATATCTATTACTTTTAAGTAATAGATATTTTAATTAAATTACTTTAAGTCTTTAAGCGTTACGTTACTTTTCCTGTCTACATTAGTAAGTGTAAATGCTTATTTTATTTTTATAAATGTCTAATGTATTTTTGGTTTGCTTCCTTTTAGTAAATTAATAGTTTTTTTTTAAATAATCTTTTATTTTCGACTTTTCGATAAGCTCACGCCTCCCACGTAGGGTTATCATGTCCCCCCTAGGGAACATGCCCCACAGTTCGAGAATCGCTGCCATACGTAATATGTTTTACCGTAATTCTTATACTTGAAATTTAAAGCTAAAGTTGAAAATGAAAAATATAATAATAAGCACTTGTTTATATTAATTCTTAAAAAAACGAAGCAGACTTAACACGTTCTCATCGGGAAACGAGAATTCTCATTTTTTTTAAAGTTCTAAGTTACTTTTAAAATTCAATTTATATGAAAAGAGAGTCTTCGGAAAATGGTTCGGTGCACATGTACTTAATACTTTGTCAATTTTCGTGGAAACTGCAGAAATTTGAAATCAATGTTTCTGTCTAAAGAAAAATTTTGATATTAATTATATTATTAAGTTTAGATCACATTATTCCACTTTTAGCAATATACACTGCTGGCCACCGTAAATGTAACACCCTGAAGGAAGCACGCAAATAACATGAAATTTACAACATGCATTAGCGGAGGTGAGATATGCAAATGATTAGAATTTCAGCGCAGAAGCACTCACGCCTATCGCGCCACCTCAAAGCGCTATTTAAGGCTTGGAGATTTCGACGATTTCAAGTTCGGCAAATGTGTTTTTCTTGTGGTTTCTTCAAAAAAATGATCAGTTATATGTTTCGTAGAAAACAGCCATTAGCTTTTGATCAAGGATCCGAGTTCGACAGAGGAAGGATAGTGGCCTACCGAGATTGTGGATTATCTTTCAGGGAAATCAGTAGTCGTGTTGGACGAAACCAAACAACTGTAATGCGGATATGTGACCGTTGGATGCAGGAGGGTACGACGGACCGACGTGGTCGATCGCATCCACCTCAGTGCACCACTTCACGTGAGGACAGGCAAATTGTGAGAATGGAACTGACGGGTCGCTCAGTCACATAATGAACCATGGTACAGCACATTGAGTCGGTAACGCATCATTCAGTGTCTGCGCGTACCATTCGACTCCGTTTACAGCAGAGTGGTCTGTCCGCAAGACGTCCATTGCTTGATCTACCCTTGACGCAGAACCACAGACGTCTCCACCACCAATGGTGCGATGAAAGAAGGATGTGGGCGGCAGAATAGAATGAAGTTGTCTTTACTGACGAGCCACGCATCTGTCTGCCACACCACGATCGTCGGATTCGAGTCTGGAGACACCGTGGAGAGAGGATGCTGAACAGCTGCAATATGCACCGCCACACTGGTCCTGCACAAGGTATTATGGTATCGGACGGTATTGGATATCATTCTCGCACTCCTCTAGTACGCATTGCCGGTACTTTAAACAGCCAGCGCTACAACTCCAAGGTGTTGGAGCTAGTTGTCCTTCCTTACCTTCAGGGCTTGGCCACAGCCATATTTCAACAGGATAATTCACAACCACACGTGGCCCGCATTGTCTAAAGGTTCTTCGTCAATCACCAGATTGAATTACTTCCCTGGCCCGCTCGCTCTCTGGATCTTTCTCCGATAGAAAACATGTGGTCCATGGTTGCTCAACGATTGACCCAGATTACACCCCAGCTGCCACACCAGATCAACTTTGGTAACATGTGGAAGATGCTTGGTCTGCTGTACCCCAAGAACACATCCATAGTCTCTTTGAATCAATGCCTAGGCGTGTGGCAGCGATGATCTCCAACAATGGCGGCTACTCTGGCTACTGATTCTGGCAGGAACCACACTTCACAGAAGTCTATAAATTTAATTATTTGAACTTGGTCAACATGTTATCTACAAAATAAATTTTGTTGTGCTATTTCTTGTCTTTCTTGGTGTTGCATTTACGGTGGCCAGCAGTGTATATTAAAGTTTCTTTTACACCTTATCTAATATTCTTTTCGCTAACATTTAGAGGTTTTGGAACACAGTTGATTCATGAAACTTTTATTACATATTTAATCTCTTTATGTTATTTCGAAATTAATAGAAGTGATTTTAAATACAAATTGGCTTGAATTAATATTCACTTTCGATGTATTGTAATAAGTTTTGATGTGCTTATAGGATTTTTAATCACTTTCATTTTTAAAACATGATAAAGCCCCCCAAAGCTTATTTTTTCTCTGTTTATGATTCGTTACAAATCATACTGTCCATCCTCACCATATGTTATTTTCAGATGCTACTCCTACGTTGGTAGAATAGGAGGCGCTCAGAAACTATCACTGGGCAAAGGTTGTGAATACGTGGGAACAATTGTTCACGAACTTGGACATGCTCTTGGACTTTATCATGAACATCAACGATCTGACAGAAACAAATACCTAAATGTGTACTTGCAGAACGTTATCGTCAGTAAGTAACTTTCTTTCTGTTAATGATATCGCCTCAATATATTTGAAAACTATCTTTCAATAAATGCAATGCTCACACACATTTATTTAATGAAACGTTCATAGTCTTAAGTGTAGCAGAAAACAAAGAAAAAAATTCTTACGAAAATTAACGATCATGGCTTCAAAATCAGATAAAGGATATAAGTTCAGAAATCCTCATTTCGTAAAAGCTTCTGTTTTTCGTTGTCTCAGTCGTAAAATTCAACCCTTTTGATGATGTTTTGAGAGAAGGTGATCGAAAAATATCATGACAATGTGATCTAATGGAATCCTTGGCTTGGCGCATTACCAGGAGACTGTAATCCCCGCATTCTCAAAGAACTGTAGAGGACACTGTTGGAGTGGTAAGAAGTGTCATTGGAAACCATGAATCAAGAATCTAAGAAATATGGCATGTTCGACGTTGGCCAGGACACAAGGTCGTCCACGTGCTACCACAGAAAATATTGATCTATGTATCCTGTTAACAGCTCGTCGAGACAGAAGAGCCAATGCGACGCAGATTTAAAGATATTTTTTTTGGCAACAGGGTGAAGTGTCTCAAGCCAAACAATCCAAAATAGGCTTCATACGGTTGGCTTGTATGCACGTAGGCCAATGATATTTATTCCGTTGACTGCAAGATACCATGCGGCTTGAAGAATGTGGGATGCTAAACATCGAGATTGGATGCAAAGCGAAGTTACAATTGGAGTCAAGTGCTGTTTACGGACGTGTTCCGATTCAATTTCAAATGTGACACCTGACATGCTTTGGCATGGCGAGAACTAGGTACTCGAAATAACCCTACATTAGTTCAAGGAAGATCACATTACATGTATGGTGGTTTGATACTATGGGCTGGAATCAATATAGGCGAACATACTGGCTACCCTGCATATCATTCAGAAAAGCAACTTTACCACTCAAATGTATGCAGATAAGGTCCTGGGACCTTATGATGTGCATTGCGCTGTCATTGATGATTTCTTTCTTTTAATTCCGAACAATGCCAGACCTTATATAACTCGTCTTTCGAGAACTTTCTTGAAGCTGAAACAATATATCGTAGGAAGTGTACAGCGCGTGCAAAAATGTTTGGGACACACTCCAACGACGCGTTGCTGAAAGACCAAGACTTCCTGACGCTTTTCAAGACTTGGAGACCGCACTTCGTCAAGAGTGGAACAGTATTCCCCACTCATCAATAACATCATCGCATCCATATTAAACATATATCTAATCTATATCTATTAAACATATATGTGAGACAATCCTGGGGATTTGGGAAGACCACACGCCATATTAAACAGCATGCATCATTTACAAAAAAATCAGTTTTTTGTCATTTACGTGTAACCAAATCATTGTCCTGCAGCATCATTTCCTGCTCTTTTATACCATTCCGAATAATAACAGAACTGTTTTTTATTATTGTTTATGTATTACGATTTCTTACACCTGTATTCTCCATTTTATACCCATGCATGATTATCGCGTAACGGTTTCTTCACTTTTTTGCATGCTGTCCTAATTTTTGAGCAATGTATAACATTTTCAAAAAAGTCTTGCTTCTACTTCATCCTACGACATAAAATTGTAAAATCTTATATATGGTAGGCGTATCTTCTTGCACCAATATAAATATTTTTTAATATTTTTACTATTAAATGTATTGAACAGCTGAAATATATTTATTTCGGCTTTTAACGGATAGTTGAAAAAGAAAAGGTTCTAAAAATACAAAAAGAAGGTATACCCATAAATAATTAATCCTTTTTTTCTTAGATCACATAAAAAAGGAACGTGCTAAAAAAAACCGCTTTTCTTAAGGAACGTAAATTCAATTAAATAAAAATATTGAAAAAAGACGAAATGTGTTATAAAAAATGTAAAATTTTCTATTTCATGTTCATTTTAAATAGCACTTTTTCAAACTGGAATTATATCTGCATGTCCAATGCTTAAGGTAACGATCCTCGTCTTAAATTAAAGATATTAGAGGATTAATTTTCCTTCCATTTTTTTCACGTCTTTCAATAAATCACAGCTTAAAGATGTATTTCTTTTTTCTCAGAACAGACACACAACTTCGACATCACTGACTCTAAAGAAGAACTTATCTTCACACCCTACGACTACACTTCTATCATGCACTACGGCGAGTATGCTTTCTCCAAGCAGCATGGCAAACTGAAGACCATGGAGGCCAAAAATGGAACGCCACTAAAGGAGCCTTATCAAAAACCTGGCCTTAACAAGAATGACATCAAAACGGTTAATGAATTATACAAACATTAAATGGCATCCCCACTTTATTTGTTTATACTTATTGCAATAATTTATAGAAGAAAAATGTATTTTTAAGCAATAAAGCTCATATATATGAATAAATTGAAATTTTGTTGGTCTTTTCATTTTAGTATAATTTTACATTCCATTCACATAATTCCCACTGCTTTGAGAAGTCATTAGTAGGATCTAATTTCCCATAAAGCTAATCAAGGAAAATGCCTAAGAGTGTAATCAGGGAAGAAATGGTGAACAGAATTTATCTACTTACTGAAGTGGCGCTTTTATCCAGTAGCACAGAACCCGCGACCTTCGAATCTGAAGCCAAGTAATTTATAACCACTAGACCAAAACAATCACTTCAATGCGGAGGCTCAGTGTTACTGGCTCTTATATAGATGATAACGCTACACACTCCCCTACCAGTGGATAGGCGAACGAAAGATATAGTTGTTATGTCGAGCGTGTTGCGTGAGCCGTTGTTGCCGTTAATTGGAGGGGTTGCATCAAGTGAGTCTAACGAGTTCGTTTTGCTGCGCCAAGTGTGTCTGGCGAGTTTTTTGTTGCTCGTTTTGCGAGTAGATGGCGCCACGACAAATCAGAAAAGGTTGCCTTTTTCTGAATTCAGCCAGGGACACCAATGAAGTGACACGCTCATCCGGTAGGACAGAACCCGCGATCTTCGGATCTGAAGCCGAGTAACTTAACCACTGGACCAAAATGATCACTTCAATCTGGAGGCTGTTACTGGCTTATATAGATGCTGCTGCTACATTACTTATAAATTATTGAATAATACTATAGATTATATTGTGTCATTCTAAATGAACACTGATATTTAGGGGAATATTATAAACTATCATTCTGGATGTACAAAGTCCCTCTTGATCTTCCACTACTGGAACCAGATGATTGTTAGGATAACTAAACCTTGGTTGGATAATAACACAGGCTAATTGATAATAACTATATAAAGTACAATTATTACATATCCTTAAGTGAGGAAAAATAATAATATATGCATCTTTTGGGATCGAAGTAGCAATACTTCTGCATAACGTGCTTTTTGCTCAACAGAACATAGCTATGTTTCTCAAGTTACAATACACGTATTTTTAGAGTAGAAGACGGCAAACAATGGCTCTTCAAACTTCTGTCTTTATGTATTATTAAAATGTAATTATGTCTACTAAAAATTCTTCTTTCTCTTTTTCATTATAATTATCTATCGAAGTATTTCACCTGTATTTGTATATACTTTTAAATAGACGGTCGTCAAAATTAGAGAATAGTATCAGAAATTAAGAGCAACTAATACTCAAGGAAAATTTTTTAATATATCTTTTACAAAAGCATTAGTTAACATAAACTGCAATGTTTAACAATTGATTATTCACAAAGTTTTGAAATTAAAACCAAATTTCTATAGAAATTGCAAACAGTTGGACAAATTAAATCTTCTCTTTTGGAAAAATATTTTTATTCAATATGTTGTACGGTCACTTTAGACAGATACGCATACTGCACATTTTGATCTCATAGACTTTACCAAAGAGTTTATCTAGCCATGTAGAATTGCACCCACTCATCTAAAAGTGCCCATTTTAGCTCCTGGAAGGTCCAGGGAGGAAACTCTTAAATCACTCCGCAATTCGTTGCGTTAAGACATTTTAGACGTGGAAATCAATGGAATTGAAATAGAGTAAGTAGGGTGGCCAATTCTTTTCAGTGATATTTTCTGTTTGTAACTATTCTGGCATTAATTAGACCGAACATTGTCATCCGTTTATAGAAACCCTGGGTAAATAGCACCCTAAAATAGCCTAACGTGAATTCCAATATCTCGTCCACATGTCTTTGAGCACCTGGTTGAAAGATACGCAGATAGGTGAGAACACCTGTCAAAATTCCTCCCAAACCAGTAAACCTGATTACGGAAACTGTATATTTCTTGGAATAGGGGAGGAAAGTAGCGTGTTGCTTCCGTTCTCCAGACCAAAACACGTTTATATTCAATATTCAAATTATATATGGACTTGTCAGTGAACGATTCTCGGGACCGATCTTCTTGGCTTCATTGAGCGTGACAACGGGATCACTTCAAATGGCCGCCTCTGGAGAATGGAGTATGCGGGAAACAAACCACATTGGTTTTCTCGCATATAGTTCAACCTTGTTAAACCTTCGTGCAGTTGTAGAACGACTAATTCAAATTCCTGTGGTAATGTTAATGTCTAAAACCAAGTCTGTTGAAGTCTCTTCGAATTATCTTCGAACCGACAATCAGACAAAATGATCTTCGGATGTAGTTGTCCCCGTTTTGCCTATGAGGGACTCTTTGCGGGGGATATTCAAATTATGGACCACCTCTACTTGTGTTTGAACTCTCTCGATTCTACTAGTTATTCGCCGATATTTCATTTTCACTTAAATGATGTCTTTGATCATAACTAATGAATACTGATGATCACTCTCAGAAACCACATTCTCTTAAATCAACAGCACAGACTGGAAATCCAACATGCGTCTATTGAGCATTACAATGTCAGTTATTTAATTTGCATGTTTCCGATACTAATGTATGCACAGAAAAGCAATTTTCTGTTCAATTGTTTTTAATTAGCATTAATGATGGCAAAATTGGGCATTTATTATAACATTAAATTAGTGAGCCCATTTTGTAACACTATCCTTTAATGTCGATGACAAGTATTTTTGTTTGGCTTAAGATAGTTGCTTCAATATTAAACTGATTTCCATTAACAAAATTTCGTGAGGATCAGTAAAATTATCAGAATTGCTTCCAATCCAGGAAATTCTAGTTAATTAATAATGCTCCCAAGAGAAGACATGCCTTAACCACTTCCCGGCATTTTCCGAGCTGAGCTCGCGCAGACAAAACGTACCACCCTGGTTCATTCCGAGTGTAGCTCGGGTACTGTGAAAGTTTCACTATGCATTTGGTCTTTCCCGAATTATTTCACATGTGCTTTTTATGGTTTAGAATAATTGAAAAGCACGACTCAGCGGAATGATCTACAAAAAACTGGGTTACTTCTGCTGAGCACCTATCCCCTTCACGTTTATCTGAACGATACTTTGTTGACTATATTCCCCCAACAGAGAAAAAACTTATCCAACACGACAGTGTATTATTTGCTGCTCAAGTAGAGACAGTAAAGGAGAGAATGTAAGATAAGAAACTAAGATTCTGTTGTGCAGATTATAATGTTGGGTTATGTGCAGTACCAAGTTTTCGAATTTATCATACACGATCAAATTTTGATTAGTAATTTCATAATCATTTATGTCACTGCAAGATTTTTTATCTTTTATCCCTGTAAGAAAATATTTTTTATAGTGGGCTATAAAAATAACTTACAGTTTAATGAAATAACCTTTTTGTAAATTTTTTGTCTCTTTCTATGAATAACAAGAAATAATCTTCACTTACCACTCTATAATTTGGTGATTATCAAAATAATGGAAATACCATAGATAATATGGTGCAG
The DNA here is from genome assembly GCA_019973975.1 of Trichonephila clavata. Lineage (NCBI taxonomy): Eukaryota > Metazoa > Arthropoda > Arachnida > Araneae > Nephilidae > Trichonephila > Trichonephila clavata. The sequence goes on along the minus strand of BMAO01037401.1, from coordinate 11,940 downwards.
GACCTCTTTTGGCATGTTGGATTCGCCTGGAAATCTGTTCATACAAGTGCAGTATAGTGTTTAGAGCAGGAGTGGCAGACTTTTACATGACTCGGTCTACTTTAATTTTTTAAGGTGTTGCGGTCCACTCTGGGGTGCGGTTGTGATAAGCAAAAAGAAGTTCAACAATATTTATATCACAACAATAATAAATACAAAATATGTACTTACGCATACATAACTACAATAAAAAAAAACTTACTCTTTTAAAATTCCGTTTTAAATAAAACACACAAAAAAAAATAATTATTATACCAACAAATTTAATAATGTCACAAATGATGCATTTATTATATATCTCACGAACAGTTCAAAATACGTCAAAAGATAAATAACTTTCATAAAAAGTTAATTCTCGTATAGTCTCAGTAGGAGACTTAGTCTGCACATACTATCCATAGCAATATTGAATATCTCGGTATATAATTACTAAGTGTTAATCTTGCAATGGATTCTAAGTGGTCGTTTGCGTAACTGGAATGATACGTTGTTTTAATTATACCCATCGTTGAAAATGTAGATTCACACAAGTAGGTAGAGTGGAAGTGAAGCTTTTTTTTAAACTGGAGTACTTTAATTCGTCTATTAGATTCCAAAATATATTCTTTTCAAATTGCGTCCTTTTGAAGAAAAAAATTTCGTGTTTCAAGAGAGATAAAGAGAACTTGTAACATATTTTTAGCTATATTTTCCATATCAATATTGCAAAATGGGCAACACACGAATGCAACGATTGGTTCTAGTCTAATAAATTCTTGAAAATGTCTCTCTCAAATTCGAGGTGCAGTTTTATTTTAGCATCATATTTCTCTTTGCTTAATGTACCTCTATTTTTAACTAACTCATCATAAATATATTTTTTTTAAATTTTTTAATTCATACTTCAGCAATAGAAAAGATATTAGCTTTACCTTTTTTTTTGAAAGTATTGACAAATCCAATCAATTCTATTATTGTTTAATTTTTCCCTTGGAATTTTGAGTTCGATTAATTAAGTGTTATATTACAAACAAATTTCAAATACATCATATTATGACATGTCCACCTCCATGCTTGACAGTGGCGTATGACATGATCATACGCTTATGAAGGTGACTTCCAAACGTGGGGGTTCCTGTTATCGGGAACAGTGTGTGAAAGTTGATTCGTCAGAACATATCACTTTCTTCCATTTATCAATCGACCTGGTTTTGTGAGTGTGACACCACTGTAGCCGATATTTGGCATTAACATCTGTGACAAGTGGCTTGGGAAATCTGCTCAGCCGTAAATGTTCTGTATATGAAGGTGCCTTCTAACTGTAATTATTGACACTTGAGAATCTAGATGCTGATACAACTCTGTGTTCCTTTCACATTTTAGACGTTACAATCCGCTTCAATACCCCTCAACCTCTTTCCCTGAGCTTCTCCTTCTGTCCACTATTTTGCTTTGCTGGACTTGTCTTGTGGGCAAGCAGTCATGTCTTTAGACACCGTACCTCTAGAAACCTCTAAGAACTAGGATGTTTCGGTCACACTTGCTCCAGCTAGACGGGCTCTCACAATTTGACCTCTTTGAAAATCTGAGAGCTCTAACACTTTACGATTTTGAAAAAAAATCCAAGACTAACAGAACTTTAATTAAGCTACCAAATACTACCAGAAGATATACATTTCTATTTATAAAAAAATCTGACAGCTATTGTTATACTCTAATGCTTACGAAGTGCATTCAAGAGGGTGTTTCCATTATTTCGATAACCACCTCTGTTTCTTTTAGTATGCACGTCTAAGATCTTATGTAAAGGCGGTCACCCCTAAACATCTCGGCGGTAAACCGGTCAATCGCTATCGACTTAATGCCCACCCCGGGTTTAGAGGAATATTGTACCATTCTTCATGGAGGTATTGCAAAAGTTATGGACGAGATGCCGGTGGAGGATATATAGTTTCCGTATCGTACACTTTAAAATAGAAAATGTAAAGGTTAAACTATATTGTTTGAGGTCGTGGACTGTGCGGGTTAAGGTAGATGTTTAGCTTCATCCTTGTGCTCATCAAACCCTGATTGGATAAATCTCGCTGCATAGACAGGTGTATTATCATCCTCAAAAATTCCATCTACTGCAGGAAAAAAAGTTTGTATCCTAGGATGTACCAAGTCAGCTAACTAAAATTCCTCTATGCTTCTTTCCAGAGATCGTTCCTTTCCGAGTTATCATCGGTTCAGCATATGACCACAACATGGCTGCCCATATCATGACAGATCCACCTCCAGGCTTAATAGTTGGAAGGAGACAATCACGATCATGCGCTTGTGCAAATGCCCTCCAAATGTATACCCGTCCTGTTGTAGGGGAAAATGGGGAAGACGATTACTCAGACCATATCACTTTCGTCTACTTATCAATCGACCACACATTCTCCAGCTAGACGGGATTCTGTAATCTGGCACCTTTGAAAATCTGAGAGGTCCTACATCGCTATTGAAAAAAGTCCAAGACTGACAAAACTTCAATAAAGATATCACATACTACCAGAGTACATACATTTCTATTAACAAAAAAAAAACTGATAGCTATTATTATATTTTAATGCTTACGAAGCGCATTCAAAAATATCACTTTTATTCTCAGGTGTTTTCAATACTTTGAGTGGCCACCGTAGCTTAGTGTTCAATCTAACAGATTTGTGGCTGGCGTGCCATATGTTCTAGCATAGACCCGTAGTGCAGAGGGAGCCAAAGCGCATTAAATACGTCGAGGCTCAAACGTCCTCCCGGATGTTGTGGTGTGGAAGTTAGGAGAAAGGGTGTCAGCTCAACTGCCGTCTTTGTCACTTGGCCATGTTTAAAATTACGTGGTCCGTCGCCAAAAGCCCGCGTGTAGCTGAATAGTGTGACGTTAATATTCACTCACTCAATTATTCTGATAAAAACCTGTATATATAGGGTCATTCTTCACTATGTACAGATCCGAAATAATAATCCCACAAATCTGATATAGACAGGTTTTATTTCACAAGTGTTGTCAAAACAAAACAAATGCAACCAGCGTCTCGTGGTTCAACCGTGGTAGCTGAGAGGTCTTAGTCACGAACACGCTGCAGGCCTTCTCGACACCCGAATTTGTCGGGAGTGCCACTAAGGACCCACCGTGTAGAGGAGCTAATAAAAGTTAAATCATCAAAGTCTCAAGATTTTGAAACGTTTTAACATGTATCATTCGTTTGGATTCATCAACAAGTTACTTTTTCTGTAGGGTATAATGGTGAGAATATTCAGGAAAACAGGCTACAGCGTGTTCAATTAAGGAAAAAGCCAAAAGTTTAAACAACAACAGGTTTATTAATAGAACTTTTAAAATCCACCTTTATAAAATACAAGAATGCTGTAGAAACTTGGCGTTGTGGAGTGCCGTCAAAATGTTGGTGCGAGTTTTTATAGCAGAAAAAGATGGTGTTGCCATAAACTTTAACAGATGGGTTGAAATAATAAAATAGGTGACCACCGTATGGCATCACAAGGGGAAGGATTGTTGCAGGTAATCTCTCACATGCGTGTTTTCTTTACCTCTTGGGTGTCCTAATAAAGACGTTCGATATGAGAATCTTGCTTTATAAGGGAATCTTGATTCAGGCAAACCGGCTGATGCCGTTGCTTGAGTTCGAAATAAAGCCAGAGATGGAGATAATACTAATGCTTATATTAAAAGTTAATATGTACAGAGTTAAATTTTACAACTTAAATTAAAGTAGTAATTTTGGATACATGAAAAATACACCTTTGAAGGTGCTGCGGGTAGGTGTGGACAAAGACCTTGCGTCCGTCCGTTGCGCTTCCTGTTTCCAGAATGTTCTGGTGCGGGATCTAAAAAGTTTCAGTTGGGGTAGGAAGGCGGGAAAGTATGGTGCGCTCAGTTACAGTTAAGTGAGGTGTGTAGGAAACATACTCCCACCCTATCCGAGTTAGTTCGGATTTATAGGAAGTTTGCACAGTTTATGAACAGGTCGTTTGTAAATGGAGTCTTTAGTTTTCACAGTTGCAACTCGAACCAGTCCGTCGTTGTCCGGATGCGCTTGAAGAACTCGAGCCATTGGCCATGTACCAGGAGGACCCTCCTCTTTGATCAACACGATGTCATCTTCCTTCAAACTTGGTTGTATGACCTGCCATTCCTTGCAAGGTTGTAAGGAAGAGAGAAAATCGGAGCTCCATTTCTTCCAAAAGCCACGTTTGATGTTCTGTAGCAACTCCCAGCGATTTCTGTGGTTGGAGGTGGAAAGAAGCTCCTCGGGAACAGAGATAAGGACATCACCTGTAAGTAAATGTGAAGGTGTGAGTGTAGATATGCATTCAATGTCAGAGTCATTAACGTATGAGAGAGGCCTGGAATTTAGTAATCCTTCGATTTGTGTGAGCAAGGTGGTTAACTCTTCAAAAGTTAATATGGTTTCTCCCAACACTCTCTTCAGATGAAATTTGACTGATAGAATTCCTGATTCCCAAATACCACCAAAATGTGGTGATGATGGTGGAATAAAGTGCCAATCTAGGGAAGATTTGGATAAGTAGTAGAGATGGTTTCATTAGTTGGTAAAGAAAGCCATAACTTCCGTATTTCGTCCAGTTTTGGATGAACTCCAACAAAATTGGTGCCATTGTCACTATAAATGTGGCGGGGAGCACCACGACGAGCACTAAAACAACGAAGTGCATCTATGAAAGAATCAGTTAAGTCTCCGACTGCTTTAATATGAACAGCTTTAGTTGCTAAGCAGACAAATAAAGCAATGTAACCCTTTGTAGATTTAGTCCCTCGACTTTTGTTGCATTTAATCAATACAGGATCAGCATAATCGATACCGCAACTGAAGAAAGGTCTCTCCAGCTTGACACGGTGTTTTGGTAGATTTCCCATCAGTTGTGGTGTAGTGGTGGATATTTTGAATTTGTTACACTTCAAGCATTTTCTAATGCATTTGTTAATTAATTTTCTACCTCCTACGATCCAATGCGATTGTCTAAGAACGTGAGCTAATAAAGTCGGCCCGGCATGTAAATGAGAGATGTGTTGTTCCTTGATAAGGAGTTCACTAATAGTGTGCTGAGAAGGAAGTATGATAGGATGCTTGGAATTGAATCGGAGCTGTGAATTTTGCAATCTTCCTCCCACCCGTACTAAACCATGTTCATCTATAAATGGGTGGAGGGAACGTGTGTAACGGACTTTTGGGTGGCAGAGAAGTCTGTTTCTTAATGTTACGTATTTCTTCCTGAAAGTGGACGCCTTGAACCCAACGAATAATGGTTTCTTCACCGGTTTTGATTTCCGAAAAGGTAAGTGGAGTTGTATTATTATGGGATGAACCAATCGATGATCCTTGAGATTATGTAATCTTTTTGCAATTTTTAATAAATCTTTGGCAATAAGCTAAAATTCGAATTATCTTAGTGAGTGAAGAGTAGTGTTCAAATAAATCATGAATTACATCATTTGATGTGTGAGTAAACAGTTTGAAGATGGAGTCTGATTTAAATGTATAAATATTTTGAAAATGTTTTTCCACAAATTGTTTTTCCGAAGTTAATATTTTATCCTTTAAGTTAGGAATTTCTTCTAATTCCCAAAATTGTTTTAATTGATTGTCAATATTTGTACCAGTAATATGAAAATTTAATATTGAATTTGAAATTAAAGATTCAGTTAATTTGCCTGAAACCAGGAAACCAAAAACGGAATTTTGAGCAATTAAATTACTTTGAGAGCAAGTAATTTGCCCAGGAAGCAAAATAGAAAAAAAAGTAATCCGATCCTAGAATCATCTCGCTATCGTTTGGGATAAAAAGAATTCGGATCCGCTAAACATGCATTTTTCAAATCAGAGAAATGTGCTTCGTTTATTCTTTCCGTCCGTAACAGAGCAGTTAATTTTCCTAAAACATAAGCTTTAACTCGTAGTTTGACCTTGGGGTCATGCAATGATATTAAATCTATTTCGACACATCCTTTAGTCATCGCGATTTTAGAATCTTGTAATCCCTTTATTTGAAATCTAGCGTTTTTTCTTTTGATGCCTAGCAGTTTCAAGCATTTTTCAGAAATAAATGTTGATTCACTTCCGCTATCCGTCATAACTCGAGCTTGACAGTTCTCACCCAAGATATTTTTAATATTAACACTTATGGTATATAGGTAATAAGGAAAAATACGTTTGTATAGAATTCACGGAAACTGTAACTTCTTTGTTTTGATTACTATAATCTCCGGTCTGGTTTTGACCTTCCGCATAAGGAGATTTACTACTTAACATGCGTAATTTTTAAAGTTATTATCGTGTAATAGTGAATGATGATTTTTCTTACAAAAGTGGCATGTAAAAGTTGAATTACAATATGACTCAGTATGCTTAGCAAATAAACAGTTCATGCATAATTTTTGTTTGTTAACAAATTGTTTACGCTCTGTAACAGACATTTTTTTTTTAATTTAAGACATTTGAATACAAGATGATTCATTTTACAACAAGAACATTTAAAATTATTGTTAAATTTCGATTTATTAATAAAAGGTTGTTTTTCATAAGTTACACTTTCATTATAAAGCTCTAAGTATGTGTGCATCTGTCATTTAAAAATTCTATAAAGTATTCAAATGTAGGAAAATCAATATTGTTTGAGAATTGTGCCCATTCTTGGCGCGTTTTAGAATCAACCTTTTGTGTGTAACAAAATGTCAATCAACCATACATCTCTAGATTCTGCTTTAGTATCAATAGATTTAAGACCTCTAATTACTTCATCGGAAGTATCTGCTATGTTGCGTAAATTGCTAGTGTTAATATCATTAAAAGGTTGTTCCATGAATGTTTTAATTAGTGAAAAAATTATTTGCTCCTTTTTATCATAACGGGCTAATAATTTTTCCCAAACCTCGTTATAAGCAGTTTCAGTAATAGAAATATGCTTAACTGTGTTTACTGGTTATGACAGCAATAAACCTCTAAGGTATTGAAGTTTTTGTGTGTTTGATGAACACATTTTATCATGCACTAATGATACATATAAATCTTTAAATGAAGGGGAATCTTTATAATCACCAGAAAAACGCTCAATATTAACTTCTGGTAATTTAAAATTGCTAGATTTCACATTTGATACATTTTTAAAAACATCAGAATTATCATTATATACATTTGTTCTCACAGATAAATTTTCTAAGATATTCTGTAACTTGGTTTTGGTTTCGTAATATTTTGCTTCCAATTCTTCCCTTTCAGAGGATTCGAATGGTAATGCAGCATCCACTTTATCAAATTCCGTATAAATTAATTCTAGTTTTTCCAAGTTGTTGGATATATCATTTTTGTTAAAAGTTTGATCATCTTTTTCAATGAAATTCTTAGTTCTTGAAAGTGCAGCCTTCGTTCTGCGACGAAGCCCTTTAGCCGTTTTGGTGTCCATTATTTTTGATAAAACGAAGTGTGGATGGAATGAATCAGTAAAAGAACCAAAACCAAATGTTGAATGAAAATATAAAATAGTACTTATCTCTTGCTTCTCTGAATCGATGATGAAGATTTCTTAGGTGCCTCCAAATGATGCCGTTGCTTGAGTTCGAAATAAAGCCAGAGATGGAGATAATACTAATGCTTATATTAAAAGTTAATATGTACAGAGTTAAATTTTACAACTTAAATTAAAGTAGTAATGCGGATACATGTAAAATACACCTTTGAAGGTGCTGCGGGTAGGTGCGGACAAAGACCTTGCGTCCGTCCGTTGCGCTTCCTGTTTCCAGAATGTTCTGGTGCGGGGTCTAAAAAGTTTCAGTTGGGGTAGGAAGGCGGGAAAGTATGGCGCGCTCAGTTACAGTTAAGTGAGGAGTGTAGGAAACACCGGCTCTACTATTCATACCGATCTGGAAAGATGATGGATTTATCTGAAAGTACCACGAAATGCTAGAGATAGTGATCGTCAGTGGTAGTGCTGGTGCTAGTGTCAGTAAAGTGAATGGTGAATATTTTGAAGTTGCGCTGATAGTTTAAGAAGGATTTAAGAAAAGGGTGCTGAGTCATCCTACTTGCCATACTACAAATTTAACAGCATAACAGCTTTAATTACAGATAATTACTATTAATCATTCATTAGGATTCTGTTAAGTCAGTGTTTCCTTAAATGCGGTACGCGTACCCCCAGGGATACGGTAAGAGTTTAACGGTCAAGTTGCACCGGAGTTTGGTGGAGATATGTACTGCACCGCGTACTTAGCTGCGCCTAATTCTACCTTCTAAAAATATTGAATGGATATGATATCCGTTTAACATTAACACGACATCCATGCCAGAAGATTTGTCGCACGCCGAAGAAAAGCAATTGTTGGAATTGGACTCACTCACATTCTTGAAAAATAAATATAAAGAGTGTACTTTTTAGCATCATTCTCTGATTACAAAAGCAACATGTGTATCCAGTTTTAAAGGAAAAAATTCTGAAATACACACACAGACCCATATTGCCTTTTCCAACTTCTTATATATAGGAAGTCGCCTTTTCAGCGTTTGTAGACATTAAGTCGAATAAAAGAAACAGACTATTGCACGTGAAGCCGCATCTCAGATTAAAAATTGCAACCAGAGAACCAAATTATGACGATCTGTCCTTCTCATTAATCCAAATAAATGTCATTTATAATATAGCTTTTATTTATATTTTATTACGTGGATAATTTTATTTCTCTTTTCTTATTATTTTGTGTCTGTCTCCAAAACAAAACAAAAAAAAATATTTTGATTGTCATAAAAAAATATTTTTAAGAGGGGTACTCAGCGTTACGAAAATTATAGAAGGGATACACATCTGGTCAAAAGTTTGGGAAACACTGAGCTCGGTGAACCTCTCCAAGCGTTTTAGTAAAGCAAACTTACGTCTTGATTTATTTACTACAAATCCAACGTTGACAGTGAGTTCTGATTCGCTCCAATTTAAATTCACTATTTTTACCAAAACTAATTGAATTATCATGATTTATACACGTAAACAAGATGCAATATTATACGCAAGTTTTTTTTCTGCTACTTATGTATTATATTGTCTAACAATTTCGTTGAATCCAAAGACATCGCCTAATTCTGTCATTATTTCCGTTCATGTTTGAAAACAAATCGCTGTACATGCTTCTTCCATATTAGTCCTTCGACAAAAAAATTGGTGAAGATTTAGAAAAATTGAATACTGTATTCTAGGAAAACACGTACACTTGAAATAAACGAAAGAATTAATAACAACAATTGCAATCAAGATCGTGATTAATGAGTTTTTATGTAGATGTCATCGCATAAATTCGCACTATCCACAAATGCTCTCGTGTAGCTCTGGTAAGTTTCTCATTTCACCATTTTCTAAACCACATCCCTTTGCGGGTAATTATGCATTATATCATATTTTTGGAAATAATAAACTACGTTCGATTCTGTAAAAAATAAGTCCTAAGTTTTAATTATTTTCATAACAAAATATGAAAATAGCAATATTAGAAAGTATAAACAAAATGGCATTCTTTTCGAACATACGTGATCAAGATTATTGGACTTAAACATAAGAAAAATTGTATGAACTATAAAACATTCTCAGTTCTAAGCATGCACCTACAAAAAGATTGTTTTTGAACATGCGCACAGGAGCAATTTTTCCCATTAGAAGTATATTGCGGCATTTGGCGTCGTTTTTTGATTTCACGAAATTAGTCAACATTATGATACGCAAGTAACATTTTATCTATATATATAAAGGAGAAAAGCGACTCACTCACTGACTGACTGACTGACTGACTAATCACGAAATCTCTGGAACTATTCAACATACAGGCTTGAAATTTGGTAGACATGTTCCTTTGATAGAGTAGACATCAGCTCAGAAAGGATTTTCCGAAATTCAAAACGCAAGGGGCGTTACGGGGGGTTAAGGGCTTTAATAATAATTGTTTCCATGTTTAAACTACTTGATGTACAATCTTGAAATTGGGTAAGCGGATTCCTTTCAGAGAGTAGAGATCCGCTACAAAATGAGTTTGCTGAAAATCGACCCCCAAGTGGCGTTGCAGGGGCTTAGGGGGCGTTATAGATAATTATTTCCATTTTTAAACTATTTGACGCACTGTCTTTAAATTTGATATATAGATTCCTTTCGTAGAATAATGATCAGTTACAAAACGGGTTTTGTGAAAACAGACTTCTAAGTGGCGTTGCGGGGGATTAAGGGGCGTAATAGATAAATATATCCGTTTTTAAACTACTTCACCTACCTGCTTGAAAATTGGTAGGTAAGTTTCTTTCCTGGAGTAAATATCCGCTACAAAATGGGTTTTGGGAAAATTGACCCCCAAGGGGTGTTGTGATGGCGGGGGTTTAAGGGGCGTTATAAATTCCTAAGTAAGCAGATTTCTCTCATAGGGTAGAGATACGCTAAAAATGGGTTTCGTGAAAATTGCCCCAAGTGGCGTTGAGGGGACTTAAGGGGCGTTATAGATAATTATTTCTATTTTTAAACTATTAGACGCACAGTCTTTATATTTGATAAAGAGATTTCTTTCATAGAGTAGAGATCAGCTATAAGAAGGTTTTGTGAAAACAGACCTCTAAGTGGCGTTGCAGGGGAATAAGTGGCGTAAGAGATAAATATTTTCTTTTTAAACTATTTGACCTAGCTGCTTGAAAATTGGTAGGGATGTTTCTTTCATGGAGTAAATATCCGCTACAAAATGGGTTTGGAGAAAATTGACCCCCAAGGGGTGTTGCGGGGGGTTAAGGGCAGATATAAATAATTATTTCTTTTTTTAAACTATTAGACTCACAGTCTTGAAATTTGGTTAGCAGATTCCTCTCATAGGATAGAAATACACTGCAAAATGTGTTTTGTGAAAATCGACCCCTAGGTGGTATTGCGGGGGTTCAAAGGGCGTTATTGATAATTGTTTTGCATTTTTAATTAATTGGACGCACAGTCTTTAAATTTTGCTAAGCAGATTCCTTTCATAGAGTGCAATTCCCCTACAAAATGGGTTTTCTGAAAACAGACCCAGAAGTGGCGTTGCGGGGGCTCAAGTGGCGTTATAGACAATTATCCCCATTTTTAAACTGTTAGACGTGCAGTCTTGAAATTTGATAAGCAGATTCCTTTCATAAAGTAGAGAACCGATACAAAATGGGTTTCGCGAATAACAACTACCAAGTTTAATTTCGGGAGATTAAGAGGCGTAATCGATAAATATTTCCATTTTTAAACTACTTGATCATCCTGCTTGAAAATTGGTAGTCATGTTCCTTTCATGAAATAGAGTTCCTCTAAGAAAGAGTAAAATGAAAATTGACCCCCAAAGATGTTTGTGAGGGTCAAGAGTAGTTACAGAAAAAAATTCCTGTTTTTAATTGTTAGACCCATATACTTGAAATTTGTTAAGCATGTTTCTTTTGTTGAATAGGGATCCACTAAGAATAAATTTTAAGCAAATCAAGTTCTGGGGGGTTGCAGGGGGTTACTGGGACGTATTGACAAAAAAAATTACTTTTTTCGAGCTACAAGGACTAATAATGAAATTTGGTTTGCATTTTTCTTTTGTTGAATTGAAATCCGCTAAGAGCAGTAATTTTGGAAAACGGCTCTCAACGGGATTACGGGGATATTTATAGTAAAACTTTTGCTTTTTTCTGTTAGATTTAGACTTGAAATTTGGCTTGCATGTTCAATTTACGGAGTAGAGATCCACCGAAAATTGGTTTTGCGGGAATCCACTTGGTTTTTGAGTTATGAAAGAGCAAACATCATTCTATGCTTCAATTTTAGAGATTTTTAGAAAATACAAATTAGATGAGTTCTGCCCTTTTTTTTATCAACAGGTGACAGTTACAGGTATAAGTATATTTT
>BMAO01037400.1:0-31674 GCA_019973975.1 Trichonephila clavata | reverse complement strand
TATATTTTTTGAAATATTATATTTTAATAATGGCTATGTATTGCAAAAATAAAACTGAATTTTTTGATAGAAATGCATTTCTAGTAAATATTTTATTGGGAACAGTTTAGTGATCTAGTTTAGAAAAACATGCGTTTCAATTTTTCAATGAGGTCTTTCAGTCTGTAAAAAAGGAAAATTGTAACATTATATGTAAGAGACCTTCACTGACCCCTAGAAAGGCACTGCAGACCCTGACGATCGGAACCACAGTTAAAGAACTGCGCTGGATTACACAATACATCATCTGTAGTACATCCAATATTATGTTGTTTAGTAAAATTGTATTTATAGCGAGTTTAACAATGATTTATGAAATACCTGCTAGTTTGATATCACAGGGCATCACGCCAAGTTGTTGTTTATGTTTGCCAATGGGCGATAACATTACAATATGGTTACCTTGATATTTTTATCGTCTGGCGATGTGGTTGCCATGGAGATAATATATTAGAAATAATTTTTATTGTTCTATTTCCGGGTAATCCTATTAATTTCAGAGGATTTTATTTTGATTTCTTTTACAACTTAACCATTTTCATTGCAATCCCGAATCAAAATATATTTCAGTTTTCCGTTTTATTTATTGCTATTTTCGAATATGGATATTTCTAATATCATTGGTGAGAACTAGGATATTTTTTAAAAAAAGAATGAGTGTTATATTTTTAATTATTTCTAAAATCGTTTATTTTCAATTTATTTTACTTTTTAATAATGTTTTTTTTTCGTTTCTTGTTCGATGAAATTTGTTGAAGAAATTTGCAGTTTTCGAAAAATAGCAAGCTTTCAATACTTTTTAGTTGCTATTCATTATCAATTTTAATATATATTATGTAATTATTTTATTAATAATATAAAAATACAATAATTGGAATGTGTAATAATCATAGAATATACGTTATTTGTAATAATTGTTATTTTATAATATTATTACATATGTGTTATTTATTTATAATTATTTTATATATTTCTAAGTATTATGTTATTTATTTATTATTATTACGTTATTTATTTACATTTATTATTTTGTTTTTTATAATTATGTTAAATGAGTACTCTTGTATTTGACGATTCTTATTATATACAATAGGATTATTCTTTTTTTATAAAATCTATTAAACTATATTACGTGATTATTATTATATAAAATAATAAAAAGTAATACCACATGAATATCTAATAATTATTACTATTTTAGTATTATATATGAATATTTATATATATAATAATTTCTATAACATTATATTACAAGATTATTGTATACTGCTAATATTACTATTAGTATAAATATGATTTTTTTATAATATTGATATTAATTATTTATGATCTTGGTTAGTCTCAATCTATTCCTAAATTCTTCATTTGAAATCGATTTTAATGTTTTTCAAAACAGTTCTTTAAAATTATTTTCCTAACGAGTCTTACCGCTAGGCCCATCTTGAATCTCATTCCAACACATGCGCTGCTTGGCGTGATTCTTTATCACGCCAAACAGCGTTGGCACCGTGCCCCGTGATATCAAACTAGTTTGTAAACCAAACAATATTGTAGAAGAAAATACACTCATTGTTTAACACATTATATTTTCTACTTGCATAAAAATACATTTTTCACTATTTTTTTAGAAATTCTAAGCAACTAATGACATCTTTCTAAATATTTCAATCTTCTTAAATTTTTAAAAAAAATGGCAGGAAAAAACACTTCTCAGATGAATAAGTAAAAATACAATATAATTATTGCATCCAATATACATTCACTTCATACAATTTAAAACAAACAATTAATAAACTACCTTTTAATGTACAATTAAAATTATTATTTTGAAAAATTATAAAAGTATTATACATCATTTATTCATGTTAAATATAATTCACTTACCCTGTTCTTGCTTAAATATAATTGAATACTAGAAAGAAAGAAAAATCATTTAAAAACCATTCATACAGTTCAATAACATAGAAAAAAATTTACAAAAATCATATAACCTTTTTAACATATGTTTATAAATATATTTAAAAAAGAAGACATGTTACATTTAAATTACTTCAGACAACAGCTTTATTTGAAAAGGCAGAATCTAAAAATAAAAAAAAATTAGAAGAGTTCAGATATATCTTATTTGATGAATCATTCTATGAAAAATGTTATAATGTTTTGGAAAAAAAAAATTTTATTTTTTTTGTTTAAAATTAATTTTTTTAATACTTACCAATGAAATTACACAGCTAAAGTATTTTTTAAAAAAAAATTATGCAAGCGAATTCAATTTTAATTTTGTGCCTCAGTGGAACAAATCACTCTCTTTCTATATCTAATGCATTCAGAATTTTTCAGAACTATAATGAACTGATATCCTTCTTTTGACAACAAAAACCCCTGTCATGCAGAACAAAATTTAATTTGAACAATCAGTTGATAATTGTAAAAAATATTGCTTTGATATCAGGAACAAACAACAGTACAAAATTTCAGAATTCTAGTACAGCGGGAAAATGAGTGAAAATTTGTTACGAATTATCCTTTTGAAAAACATGAGAGTTAAATAAATACTTTGGTATTACCACGACCTGTCAATGAAAGTTTTTAAAATTATGCAATGTTTCAAATTTTGATAATCTAATTTAGGTCTAATTTAAGTAAAAATTTCTAGATTTTGTTCCAGCAAATAACTTTTTGCTAGGTTAATCAAAAAATAACTCCCCTCAAAGCCATACAAAATAGAGAGCCCAGATTTAATAACATTCATAACAAAATCGTAGAAGTTTATGTTGCTACATACAATAAGAAAAATTAAAATTTGTTTAAATGCCACATCACAAAAACACCAGAACAATTAATTACTGAAAATTACAGCTATATTGAGATTTCTAAATTAAATATATTTGTCTAAATTGCGGGCGTTACAAGCTTAGGAATGTCTTTTTTTTGAATAATTTAATATCAATTCACTTTCTGACAAGAACTGTCATTTGGAATGCAATGTGAGAACTACATTAGAATAAAAACAATGCATAAAAAGGGTTCTTCGAATAATTTTTACAAAACAATATTTGGAACTAATTTGATAGTGGTACATTTGCGATTTTTCAGCAAAAAGTTGCAAAATTTGTACCGGTATCAAAATTGTTCCCAATATTTATTCTATGTTTTTATAAACTGCTTACAGCATGCTGCAATTCAAATATAAAACGTAGCAACAAAAATAGAAAAAAATAATAGTGCAAGTGAGAATTAATATATAATTATTCTGAATGTAAGCAACAAATTAAAATTTTTTACATACATCAACAAATCTATCGGCATAAGGTATAAACAATAAACATAACACGCTGAAGAAAGCTGCATGGAAGTTCGAAATTCATTTTACGCGTACTTTGCCAACGTCAACACATATTGACATAATAACTTAGTCTCAAATTTTGCTAAGTTGTGATATTGAATCTATCAGAGAAGTGAGTGAAGTGAGAAAATATTAACGTCGGCGACGTTAATATTCTCTCATATTATAATATTGATATTATAATAATTTAATATTGAACAGTGCGACCAGCTACACAAGGGTTTTTGGCGACGGAAGTCGTAATTTTGAACCATGGCCAAGTGACGAGAACGACACCTGAGCTGGCAACCGCCATCTTCTAAC
This sequence comes from Trichonephila clavata, assembly GCA_019973975.1. Taxonomy (NCBI): domain Eukaryota; kingdom Metazoa; phylum Arthropoda; class Arachnida; order Araneae; family Nephilidae; genus Trichonephila; species Trichonephila clavata. The sequence continues at coordinate 27,986 of BMAO01037400.1, read as the reverse complement.
TACCACACCACACCCAATGGACTCGAGTTGTTTGAGCTCTCGACAGATTTAACGTGCATCGCTCCCTTACACGGTGGGTCTTCAGCGGTACTGGGCTCAAATTCATGATATGCCTGCCACGCGACCGTTACCTTGGCCACTAGGCTACCCCAGCCACGTTCTGAATTGGCAATCCTGTGCTTCGTTTCAAATAATGTCACCAACAGGTTGCAATATAATACGCGTAAGTACCATTTTTATTTACTTATAAGACTACTGGACTAAGAGATTGGTTTACTTATAAAAGGCTAGCTTCGAGCATAGAAAATTATGAATCCTATTCATAAATTCATTAAGCGATGGCTACGCTCACACATAACATATTGGAGGAATGTTGCTGTCAGTGACATGCTGCAATGCAAAGTACATAGAAATAAACGACGTCTCCTCTTGAGTTATATCTAACTTATATGTGGTAGTGTTTCCCTAAGTATGGTACGCGTACTTCCAGGGGTACGGAAGAGTTTGGAAGGGGTACGCGTTACACCGGAATTCGGTGGGGAAATGCACTGTACCGTGCTTAACTGCACCTAATTCTACTTTCTCCTGAGTCAAATCAAGATAGTCTTGTGAGGCGTGAGATGGTCCGGTAGGACACTGCGGGATTATACCTCACTTTCCCGTTACAGACGGATTCTTGAAAAATAAACATAGGAGTGTCTTTTTGTTAAACATCACATTCTGGTTACAAATGCAACGTGTGTATCCGGTTTTAACAGAAAGAGTTCTTAAATACACACCTTGCCTTTTTCAATTTCATATTAATGTGAATTTGCTTTTTCAGCATTTGTAGAATTAAGTCGAACAAGTAATATATATAAAACAAAATTAAAGTCAATTCCTACTTAGGCCAACAAAGAAAATTTTTATTTTATAGTTACTTTTTATTAAATAATTACAATTAATTTAAATATGTACATACATAACATATAATGGACTCACAATATTAAGTGGCAAAATAGGAAGCGATTTTCCTCTATTTTCCATTTCTTTCTATATAGGGTGTGTTGGACTATTATTTTTGTTTGTTACTTTTTTCATCAATTAAATTTAATTATTCCAATAATAATAGTATAGTGAAAAGAAATCATATTCTCAGAAATTAGGCAATCCCAGGTTGGATTCGAACCCATGACCTTTAGATTAGAAGTCCATTGCGCTACAGGCACACAACGAGCGATTTTCCCTTTTATATATGGAGCTGTACTATTATTTTTTGTTACTAATTATTCATTAATTAATGAATTAATATTTGAAAAAATTGTATTAACATCAAGTGTCTTCCTCTAGAAGTTTCAAAAAAATGTATTTGAACTTGAATGGATGAATAGAAAGTATTTTATTTATGATTGGAAATTTGAACAAGACATATATATGTATGGAGAGTGTGAACTAGAAGTAGAGGAATTGAAAAAGAGGAACAAACTATTGGACGTGGAATCGTATCTCAGATTAAAACTAATAACCAGGGAACCAAATTTAACAATCTGTCGTCACAGTACAAGCAATTTCATATTTCTCATTAATCAAAATAAATATTATTTATACTATAACTTTTATTAATATTTTGTTATGAATAATTTCATTTTTCTTTTCTAATTATTTTGTGTATGTTGTGTTAATCAAATGTTCGTGAACGCTGGTTCGAGTTTTTACAAGAACGATGCTACTATTGGACTGTAATTTGGTTTATTTTGAGACGGTGCTATTCGCACTCTGTTCCAAGATGGAAGCTACAACAACAACTGGTGCGGAGGGTTACATCAAAACATTGGCGGAGGTGCTCAGTCGGTGGATGGCATTCGCGACAAAAAATAGATACAATTACGGACTGAACAGTGTACGTCAATATATATATATATATATATATATATATATTTGATTGTTAATAAAATACATTAATTTTTTGACGAGGTGTAAGCGTTACGAAAATGATAGAAGGGGTACACATATGTCAAAAGTTTGGGAAACACTGTTATAAGGTATCAAGAACAAGGAATCAGAGAAAATAATGACTATAAATGTATCCTTAGATATTTTGCGATGAAATTTTCTTTCCGAAAAACAGTGAAAATTGTTTAAGTTATTATACTCTCCAACCCCCATAAGATTCCGACTTTTGTGTTACTTATAGTAGAACAGTAACAAAATATTAAGGAAGAAGACAAATAAAAAAAAGTTGAGCTATATATGCTATTGAAATTAAATCGATGTTTTGATCATAAGTTCTACTTCACTTCTATACATAGTTTTCACATCAATAAAATTTAGAATTTTATATGTGAAAAGAAAACATTGTTGATTTTTTATTCCAATTACATGATAAAATTCATGAATGCAAGCAAAAACCAATACAAGAAAATAGGCAAAAAATGTTTAGTTATTACATATTATAAATATATGAACTAGCAGCGCCCATGTATATCTGTACAATATAAAATGATTTGTATGTGAAATAAAGAATACCTATATGTGTATGAAAGAGAAAGATGACTCACTCATCATCAGTTCTCCGGAACTATTAGACCAACAGATTTGAAATTTGCAGTAATGGTCCTTTTGTTTGCGAAGAGACCCGCTATATAAGAACCCGTTTTGCGAAATTCGACTCACAAGGTGGGGGGGGGGGAGTTATGTGGGAGTTGTAGACTAAAATTCATGTTTCAATCTGTTAGATTTACAGATTTCAAATTTGTCAGACATAGTTCCCTTGTAGTATAGAGATCTGCTAAAACCGGATTTTCTAAAATTCGACTTATAAGAGGGTTACGGGGGCATTAAAGATTAAAATTCCCGTTTTCGGTCTATTAGATTTACAAATTTCAAATTTAGCAGGCATGTTTCTTTTGCTTAATAGAGATCTGCTAAGAGCGGATTTTACAGTAATAGATTCCCTAGAACGGGAGAAGGGGTGTTTTGGGCATAAAGGATAAAATAATTCCCCTTTTCAAACTATTAGACCTACAGATTTGAGACTTGTTGGGAATGTTTTTTTCGTTGACTGGAGATCCACCAACTGATTGTTTTATGAAAATAGATTCTCAAGGGGAGGGGACAGGGGGGGGAGGAGTGTATAAATGAAATTTCCCTTTTTTGAGCTATTAGATCTAGAATCTTGAAATTTGACTGGCATGGTTCTTTTGTTAAGTTGAGATCCACTAAAATGGAATTTATGGAAATCGATTTCCAAGGTCGTGGGGAAGAGGGGTTACGGGGGCGTTTTTGATGAATATTCACAACCATTTTTAAAATTCAAATCCTATGCTTCTTCAATAATTTTTTAAAAAAAAAAAAAAAAACAATATATAATCATACAATATCATGAAATATTTAGCTAAGTCGCTGGTTTATGGTTATTTGCCTTATTTAGAATCACTGTTTGCCTTCCATGCACACTTTAAGCCAGGGGGGGGGGCAGACTTTTTCAGGGTGTGGGCTACTTCTAATTTTTTCAATGTGTTACGGCCTACACAGTGTCAGTGGAGCGCACACAAAGAGGGGGATGGGAGGAGAGGGTCCACGGTTCCGGACCCTCTATCATAGCCATTGAATTTTTTCGGATTGGTTATGATACGATGTATTTTATTTGTAAAACTTTATTAATTATTTGTTATTAATAATTTTTATTAACTAATGCCGATTATTTATAATCAGTAACTTACTTTTTACTGTGTTTTTTGTTCCCGACAATCTACAAAATAAAAAACAAATATGTATATTTGGCTGCTTTTTGGGAGTATGACATGAGAATGGTAGACTTTTTCGACCCTCACGTGCCCCCCTTGAAAAATTCTTGTGTGTTCCCAGTGTCGTAGGTGTTGTGAAGTAGGAAAAGGCTTACAATATTTTATTAATAAGTAAGGAATATGTACTTACCTACAGAACTAAAAAAAAAAAAAAAAAAAAAAAAAAAATAAAAAAAAAAAAAAAAACATTTATCTAAGATTTGTTTATATCTAAACTTACGCAACTTACATCTATTTAAAACTACCAACATTTGATTAGGCATGGATCGCGCCAAGTGACTAACACAATTTAAAAAACATGTAAAAAAAAAAAAGAAAAAATTAAACAAATAGTAAGTAATTTCAAACATTTAATTTTTATTATTTTATTTACAGATTAGTTTTCATTTCTCAGCGTTTGAGAACTATTCATAATAATAATCCTTGAAACGTCTGCATGTATTTCTCTCCTTCGATCTCAAGAGAAAATCCAATTATTATTCTCAGAAAGCTTTCTGAAAGTCCCGGAATTTTTCTTAAAGCTCAAAGATGGAATATTTTAAGAATATCAGTGTTCGTGCGTTGAGAGATTGTTTATAGTATGCATTTAAATTTTCCAATAGTTTATTTTACTTCATTTAAGTTGACAAAATACTTACATTACTTAACTTGCAGCTCAAGATACGCTCCAGAACAATTCAAAGATAATTTTATCTTCATTTATTTACGTATGGTAGCATCTTTTGGTGCAGTGCTGTAATTTATCGTTACTTTTTCTGCTAATTATTACTGCTGATACATATGTATGCATCTAAAACCATAATTTGTTTTAAGTTCTGAGATTTTACCCCCTTAATCGCCGATTAATAGTTACGCGATTCGTTTCCCAATGCCACCGTTTTTAATATAGACGTGCGTATGAGGTGTATTGGGGGAAAGGACACACACACACACCATAAGTAGATTTTTCTCTGGAATAAAAAACTCTTTCACAAAAACTGTCAACGTTTTTTCATTCCAAAGTCTTCGGAATAGTTTTTACGCAAACAGTGAAAAAAAAAAATTGTACTACAGAAAGACGTATATATATACGTCACACCCGGGGTACCTGTTGAGCAAGACGAATATATATGCCGTTAAAAGTTAAGGGATTAAAATACTTATGAATTATACCGTCGATTAATTCCGTCAAATAGAAAAACCTCACCAAATTCCGGGATTGCCGCCTAATAGTAAAACATTATTCCCACGTATGGTAAAACATTATTCTCACGTATGTTAAAACATTATAATCTCCTTCGCGTATGCTTGAATATAATAAACATTTTTAGCGCGTTTTTCCCGTAGTGTAAAAAAAAAAGCGCTATTTGGACGCAAATTTCGTCTACGTCTTCGTTCCATATTTTGTCGTACCTTTTTCTCAGCCAATAAGCAACCGACTGACCTCGGGTTTTCGGCATTTGGTCGCATTTGTACCCTAGATGAGTCGAATCATATTTAAATTTAATAATATAAAAATTAAATTTTTTTTATTTTAAGTATAGTACTATTTTCTGTTAGTAAAAAGTTCATTAGTTGCATTATTCTAAAATACAACATGTGAAAAACGCGCTAAAATTACTTGGCCATGCCAATGATTGATATCTTGTTTGTAAGTTGTACCTTTTTCGCGCATGTTCAAACACAACCTCAATCGTGCAGGCTCGAAACTAACAATAATATATACAATTTATGATAATTTTTTATATTTCGTGAAAAGTTGTGTTGAACTTTAAAGTGAGTGAGTGAATGTTCACGTCATACTGTTCAGCAATAGGAAGGGTTTTGGCGACGGACCTCGTAATTTTGACCCATGGTCAAAAGACGAGGACAACACCTGAGTTGAACTTTTAGGACACCGGCAGTTAGTTTCTTTTTTTGAATCCCTTGATCCAGTATATTGGTCAGTGATGCTGACTACTTTGCCGTTAGGCCTGGGTTCGAATCCCGGATCAGACATGGTTTTTTTAATGTATAGTGCCTGTACAGTATGGATGCACTCTAAATAGCCCTCGAGCATAAGTTCTTACGTGAGGTTGTAGGAAGTGTGGAAGAGAGGTGACAGTCCACAAACCACCTCCAGGATGTTCTCCCTCAAAATTGAGGTGGAATAGAGCCAAATTGACAGTACCCTGTATGATGCTTAAAGCTATGGCTAATGAATGGCGTACATTTAACCCTTTGCTACCGTGAATTTTGTGGGCCTTGATCTGACACCGTCAGACAGGTGGCATTAACAACAATAAAGGTGATTTATTGAAGGTACATGAAAAGGGATATCTCCTGAACAATTGATATTTTTTCATTAAGTTTCTCTTTCAAATCATATTTATTGAAATTTGAAATACTCAAATAACTGTATGATTTGATTTTAAAACTTTCTTATTAAGAGAGAGAAAGAGAGAGAGAGAGAGAGAGAGAGAATGTTTGGAAAATTATATAAATAAAAAAAGAAAACAATAAAGTTTTTGAGAAATAAAATCGTATTACATAATTTCTTTTCCTTCCTTTTTTAATACTTTATTCTTTAACCTAGGGTCAATATTTAATAGAGTAGTAGTTGTAGTAGAGAGTGCAAACTTTTTGGAGGTAAGCCATTTTTTTGTTCACAGACAGTCATTTTTTGGATAATTATCCCAGTAAATGGAACTCATTATTTCACATCTCTCTTTCTATTTCAGTTACTCTGATTTTCTGTCATAAATATTTAATATTAGAATATAAATTTTACTAAAATAGCTTAAGGACATAATTAGTCTCATCATGGCACCAAATTTTTCATTCAGAAAAACTATAAAGTTTCTGGAGAAATGCCATACAGCAGTTCTTTCGATAGATTGTTACATAATACTTCCCTCCTCAACTTTCTTTTTCCAGTTTTAAAAATTAACACACATTTGGGCTTAAATATGGTAAAGAGAATCGGTGGGAAATATCAGCTACACTTCACTATGTGATGGTGTTATGAAACGAATTGATATTTTTGAGTAGAAACATACAAAAAAAAAGCATTTGATAAATGACAGCGACGGTTTATCTTATCAAACGATTGGAATCAATATATAGATTCAAGAAATTTTCGTTATGTTTTTTTCAATATTGTGTGACATTTTCCATCATATCTATTTTTCAGATATTTCAAGAATTATTAAGTGACATTGGGAAGAGTCTTTGTTATACAGTTGTATTCATACACCTTGACGATATAAAAGTATATTGTTAAGGCGATATGGTACCCAAAAAATCATCAGACTATCGAATTTTTTTATTGGCTTATTTGATACCTCGAATCTTTATAAACATGCCTACAAAAATTCAAAGATTTACCTACATTTTTTATCAAGTTATGGAGCAATATTTGATGCTGAACAGCAACTACCACGCCCGCATTTCAGATCATCTGCTAGAGATGAGCCTGATAAAAAATGAATTAATTATTTTTCTACCGTTCGTAAATGAGACTGACATTAAATATGTAGTAACAAATCATTTCAAGAAAGAATTGTGCAATTCATGCAAAAATTCTAGTTCGTGTATTATTTATTGGAAGAGCAAATGGATTTGGTCAAGATTTAAAAGTTGTGCGTGCTTTTTATGATATTATTATGAATGAAATTAAAACTTCAAAACGGATTCTCCCAAAGCATAAACACTTAATCTCATTTTGATAATTCAGATAATTAAAAATCTAATTAGCAAGAATAGAAAAACTCTCACATTTTTATATATTTGTTTTTGGTGATATATATATATATATAATATGTCCCATGTGTGTGAAATTCAGCATTATTATTATTAAAATATTTTAAGGTATTTATTTAAACAAATGCAAAGATGTAGTTCTTAGATTTTGATATATTTTATCTATAAATTGTTACTTGATTTCGTTTTCATTCGTGTACAATATTTAACATGCGAAGGCTTTTGGAAATAAAAAATAAAGGCATAAACATATTTTGTACAAGTTGTGCATTATTTGAGTTGTCAAACTGAGCATGGAGTTAGATCTGAAGTGTGTATTTATTTTTTTATAATTATTAAGATAAAGTTTTATAAAATATTGATCTTTCATTCGTTTTCTTCTATATATTCATTTTGGCAGTGTACTGTTTAATTGTTCTACATTTTTACAATTTCTTATGGTAAGCAGTTTTAATTAAGCTAATTAACATTTCATAAACGTTTCAGACTATTCGATGAATATTATGCCATGCCATTCATGGAATGAAAACTTCAAAATCATTTTTCTCAATGTTGAATTTTTGTACATATACTATTATTCAAAACCCTAAGGCTTTTTAATTGAAGTATGGGTTTGAAATTTTTTATACATGTTCTGAAATGTATGTTTGGTAAAACTGTGCAGGAATTAGCTCTAACATGTTTAGAACTGTTTCTAAAAAAATTCAAAATCAAAACTGATTTTTTTTTGAGAATTTTTGGAAGTTTAACTATAAAAAAATTAATAAAAAACTAAAGAGTAGCAGCAGAATAAAGTCCATGCACAGTTTTATGTAGTACATTGTAAGGTACTTTGAAAAAAAAATTTGAAAGAAAAGAAACATATTTAAAAAAAAGCCTTAGGAATTTAAAAAATGTTTTAAAAAATTCAAAAAAATTAAATTTTACAAACATTTTGCAACAAATTACAAATTCTTTGTATGGAATTATCATTAAATATTAACCTTTATAAAATACAATTAAAACCAAATATCAAATATATAAAAAAATTGTGAAGATGGTACCATATTGTCTTAAGCCCAGGTGTCTTGTATCTATATTTTTCAGCTTTTTGTATATTTATATTTATGGATAATATTGGCGAGTTATCTGTCAATGTTTAGCTAATTGGTTTACAAGGGGATTCTCTACTAGACGGACAAACTTGTAGGGTGTGTAGGGGGTACAGAGACGAATCGGAATCACATAAGAATACAGGGTCGCAAATGCCATAGTAGCGAACTATGGTGCAATGAATCAGAGACAAAGAAGAGAAACAACTATACATTAATGAGACAGAAAACATGCTATTGAAAGGTTGTACTAAAACATGTGTTGAAATTTACGACCAGAAGTCGTCTGACGGGCCTGACAGTGGTGCTGCATGGAATTTTTTACCTCCTGGGAGATTACTGGCATGCCACGTATCCTCCTGGTAGCTACGGAAATTCGAGCGATGATGTCTTCAACTGAAGGAATGTATGTCTCGTACACAAAACTCTTCATGTGACCCCAGAAGAAGAAATTTATGCATGATTGGCCAAGAACCGGACCACCATGACCTATTCAACCAGTGGCGTAATGTAAACCCCCGCAATGCGGGGGGGGGTGCTAAGGGACTCCAGGGGGCTCAAAGCTTGACTGACACTAAGTACGTATATGGGCTTGGGGCAAAAAACCTGAGTTTGCAGGGGGGGGCTTATATTCTTCCTAACGCCACTGTATCCAACTCTGACCAAAGGTTCGGTGTACAGTCCTGTCGGTGTACTCCATACATGATCAGTGTGTCGTCCAGTTCCTCGTTTGGATACGAGTTTCTCTACTATCTTGGAAAAGGATTGCAATTGATAACTTCCAGCAGGATCGGAGTTCATGAAACTTTCCCTTCATAGCTATCTACCGCAAAACTGCCAGGAGGAATCTTCCAGAACGTCAAGAATTCCCTGCAGTGCCGCTGTCAGGTCTGTCAGACAACTTCTAGTCTTAGTTTCGATCACATGTCGAAGTACAACGTTTCAATAAAATTTCTCCTGTCCCAAAAATGTGTTGCTGTTTTTTTTATCTCAGCTTTTTTGCTCTATCGTTCGCCACTACAGCATTTATGACTCGGCATTCCTATGTGATTTCGCGCCGTCTCCGTACCGCCTACACACCCTGCAAGTTTGTCGGTCTGGTAGGGAATCACACTGAAAATACAACAGAACGTCGTTCATCCGAATGTTTATTATCCGGAGCGTCAAATATCCGAACCAAAGTCCGGATACGTTTTTGAACAGTGCAATGCGCAACAGTTGTTTCGTGTGAGGCCAAAAAGGGACGGGAAAACCCAAGGTGCGGGGTATTTGGGGAATTTCAGTTGTGTGAGATTTGGTAAACATCTGCGCTGAATATTAGGTCAGTTTGTTTCCAAGTGAGGGGGTGTATACGTGCTCTTTTGTTGAGTTTTGTTGATGTAGAAACCTGGATGGCATGCGATGCAGAAGACAATATATTTCAGATGCTAAATGATGACGAGATTTTGACTTCTGTGCTAGAAGAATCCGACCCTGTCGACGATGAAACGAACGAAGACAAGGTCAACAACAATGAAAGTAGCAAAGGTGCATCAAATGCTGACACTTTTCTACGTTAGAGACAGCTGTGGAGTGGTACGAACCACAATCAGAGTGCTGTCCTACTCGACTACTGCTGCTCAAACAAACCAGAGACCTTTCAGCGAAAAAACGAAGGTGTACAATGGTACAGCGAAAAATAAATGATTATTTTCTACAACAAAGGTAAAATTGCGACATTTTGTACCTATTTTGCCTTTTCTTCAAGCATGTTTCCCGTATGTGATGATTTTCAATATTCGTATAATGTCCGGTTTCATGTAATGCATGGACACATTCGGTTTTCGGTTATCCGAACAATTGCGTATCCAAATCGCGGTCGGTCCCAATTGATTCGGATAAACGACGTTCTACTGTAATGATTACAAAATAACTTTATAAGTTGCGTTAGACTAAAATTACCATTACCATTTACCTGTATATGCAACACAGTACATATTATCTTTTATAGTTTCAAGATTCCAATACTAGACTTCATGTTTTCAAAACTTTGGGCATGTTTTTGAATTTACGTTTGTGTTTTGAATTGTATTCTTTTTGCTCGCGCGTATTACCATTTATTAATATTTATTCAAAATATCTTTAATTTTTAATAGTTCACTGTTTGATTACACGTGCAATTTTGAGACCTGAGGGATTTTTAATCTTGATTTATATTCTTCATTTTTTTTGGTACTATTTTGTGTAAATTTTCCACCGAAAGGGAAGGTTAAGATCCTATAAAACAAGAATAATCCTACTTCACTGTTCTCTATTCAGTGGCAGATTTAAAAAAAACATGAGGAGTCTTTTCCTTTTGGCTTCTGTTCCTACGTCATCCCGAATGAAAAACATCTTTAAAGCATCCGCTGTAATTTAGACGCACATTTCACTGGTGAAATGAATAACAAAATAAATGATATTGAACAATTTGTTGACAATATAGTGCTAATAAAGACAATGTAAAGATAAATGTCAGATTATTTTCAAAAAAGTCAATAAATGTTATGTTTTTCCAAAGAACTAAAAGCTTTTTCTTTAAGATCTTATGGATGTTTTTGTTTCATTGATTTTTATTAAATGCATGTATGCATATTTATGTAAAAAAAACTCTAATAAACTTAATTTTGCTGATATATATTGCAATATCTTTTAATAAAAAAATATTTCAGTTTCGCAGTTTTGTTGTTAAGCGATTTTCACTGTAATAGGTTCCAAAAATTATTTAAGTCACGATGATATGAATCTGAACTCCTTTGGCTTTCTTTAACTGAATGTTAGGCGTAGTATTTGATATAAATTCAGAATTCGAAAGCATTGATATGCCCTTTACCAAAAGCCCTTATTTAATTCTAACAGACGTTAATTTAAATGAACGGCTAACTATTAAAGTGGTTGTAAGTCCGAGTTTTGATTAGTTTTAAAGTCATTCATTATAGAAAATCAATACTCTTGAAGTTTGGCGCGGCTTCAAAATAATTAATTGTATGTAATTCGGAAACCTCGAAAAATGAAGTGCCTACTCAATTGTCAGTTTTATCTTTTAAATTGGGAACATCTCCCTGAAACAAGTCATCCCCCTCCCTCTTGATTGAGTGATGTGTGCTTTAGTGACAGAAATAAGAAAAAAAGAAAGAAAGAAAGGAGACTGAAAATCTTTTTATAGCAACAGATACAAACTTTTTCGATTGGAGTAAAAACACACAATTTTTTTTTTATTTATTGAAATCTGGAAGGGGAGTGTAAAGTGATGTTATTTTCATTTTTCTATGGAATTAAAAATATTTTCATCATTTGAAATTATTTTGATCAACATAATTTCAATGTAAGTTTCAGAACATTTGTTCAGAATATGTTGGTGAGCCAAAAGTTAGTTTTAACTTCAAAAACTCATGAAAAGGGAAGAAATTACGATAAAGAAGTGCCTTTTGCAGGAAAGGTCCACAAAGAAGTCAGATTTTATTAGCTGTAAAAATATTTTTTAGTTTAAAATGTCTCCGGTAGAGGGCTTTGACGTCACAAAACACAATGAACAGGGCACCAGCAAGCTCCATTCATTTATCCTTTCAATTACAGTTGTTCAGTATGACCTCAGGAACATTGCCCGACACAAATAAGGCGATTCACAACACCCTTTACTGATGAATTCAAAACGTCGGAATGAATCGCAGAATCCTCATGACAGGTAGAATCATCAGAAATGACAGGACGTTTTGAAAAGACTTATGTATCGTTCATTTCAAAACGCCCCACTACCAGATGTCGACTTGAGTGAGGTCGGGTAATCGCGGTGGGCATGCGATCTTGCCGCCTCGACCAATCACTCTGTCTTCACCCAAGGTACTCAACAGGAATCTTTGAATTGGATTGGAAAAATGTACCTGTGCTCTATCCTACATAAACATTATTACATTCTTTTCGACGAGCGAAATTTTTGCAATACAACAATTGTTGACTTTCCATTTCAATCGAACTTCCAACGTTCGATCAGTTCATCATAACATTCTGAAAGTGAATGAGAAGTTATTGTGTATCACGATTTCTTATTGCTAGATTATGTTGCAAAACTTTGATGAATCTCTCGCATGTCAGAGCTCTCTACCGGTGATATAACAATGTACTGAATGCAATAGAAACGTTACTACTTAGATGTTAAAGGTACAATACGGTACCTGACCGAAATTATAAATCGCACAAATTACTAATATTTTATATATGTTACTTTTAAGATATCCGACTACTTGCGACAACTTTAAAAAAAAATGGAAATATGGTTTTTTTTTATGTTTTTAGATTTGTTTCATACATTTTAAGAAAAATATGCTAAAATTAAGACGAGAAAAAGAAATTTTTATTACTAAAATATAGGGAAAAAATGGGTAAAAATTGACAAAAAATAACACAAACGGGGTCCATTATGTACAAACCGTTTATGAACACATTTTCAATTTTTCAATTCTGATGTGACGCTATGTTATTCGTTTTTAAAATGACCTTCAGGATAAGACATATTTTAATTTTTACCAAAACTAGAGCACTTTATCTTAATAATAATATAAAATTGCTTAAAAAAACAGTGATTATATTCACATAAGGGACTGTAAATTTTGTAATAAAACAGTGACTGATAAATACGAAGGTTAAACACTTCTACTACTATACAGAACATGCACAAAAAATTTCAGTAAATTAGTTTAAAATTTTTTTTAGCAATCGCTGGTTCTTTGAGCATTTAAAAAAAACACATTTTGTAGTAAAACGCACTTTAAAGTATGACATATCTTGCTTAAAGTAATGGCATCCGCTTTTACTAGAACACTTGTACTTTTTGTTCTAGTGAACGGAAAATAATAAATTTGGTATTTTTATAAAGCTAATAAGAGATGGCCTATAAAATAAAAACATAAAAAAGTTTGTCAATTTTTGGCAAAATTCACAATTTTAGGATAGTCGGATACCATAAGGAATCCGACTACTTGCGACAGCATTTTTTTTTTAAAAAAATGAAGATATGGGGATTTTTGTGTGGTCTTTACATTTTTTTAGTACGTTTTAAGAAAAATAAGCAAAAATTAAGTAGAAAAAAATAAACTGTTATTACTAAAATGGGAAAAAATGGTAAAAATTTACAAAAAATAACATAAACACGGCCCATTCTGTACCAGAAGTTTATTTGCAAAGTTTCAATTTTTCACTTCTGGTGTGTTGCTATGTTTTTCATTTTTGAAGTGACCTTTCGGGTAAGATATATTATAATTTTTACTAAAACTCGAGCAATTTATCTTAGTTATTATATGAAATTGCTTAAAAAACAGTGATTATATTCACATAAGGGACTGTACATTTTGAAATAAAACAGTGATTGATAAATATGAAAGTTAAAACACTTCTACTATTATACAGAACATACACAAAAAATTTCAGTTATTATTTTCAAAACTTTTTTAGCAATCGCTGGTCCTTTTGAACATTTAAAATAAAAACACATTTCGAGTAAAACGCGTTTTAAAGTATGACATCTTGCTTAAAGTAAAGGTTTCTGCTTTTACGAAAACCCTTGTAGGTTTGTTCTAGTGAACGGAAAATAATAACCTTGGTATTTTTACGAAGCTAATAAGATGGTCTATAAAACAAAATCATAAAAAAAAAATTGTCAATTTTTGGCAAAATTCAGTATTTTAGGGTAGTCGGATATGTTAAGTAATATACATTTTAAGTAAGTTACTTTTTTAAATATTAGGGTAAGTATTATATTACTTTTCCGTTCTAATTTGAAATTGTGGAACAGATAAAATATAAATATAGAAAAAGAACTCAGAGTGTCAATTTCTAATGATAAACCTTGTCGCGGTCCTTCAACCGCGTGTGTGAGACGATTCGAGTAAGAATCAGACATTTCTCAATTTAAACAGTTTTATTTCCTTTTTCCACTTATTAACTTTATAAGAAACTTGAGAATGCACCCTAATAATTAAACTTAAGGAGTAATCAAACTTATTAATCTAATTATAATAAAAATAAGAGTACTTATCTATCGTCTGGAGCGCTCTTGCTTCAACACTTGCTTAATCTTTCCTTCTTGGATTTACAATACTAAGTGCGATCCCCGGTCGCTCGCACTATGCTTTCTTCTTATACACAATTTCTAACCATCGTCCCGCCTACTTCATTACTAGTACTTAAATAGAAGCTTGCATTTACATACAATCAAGTCATTTCTACGGAAAGCGGTTTTCAGCTAAAACCGCAGTTAAAAAGAGTGTTTTTCCCAAGGGATTAGAAGAAGCCCGAATAGAATCCGTTGCAACCTTTCTTTCAAAAACTTTGCTCTGTAAGATAAATCCACGGGAGTCATAGTTATTATTAAAATTGTTCTTTACTTAGTACTAATTAATTAATTGTCAAATACATTGCACAGTACTGATACTTTAAAACACACGAGGCTGAGTAGGAAAATAAGTTTTCCCTGTCGACTGTGGTCAGAGTTGTGTATGAAAGTCGAAACGTAGAATGAGACATTAAAGATAAGACATAAGTTTATTTTTTTACATAACTACCAAGTACATTGAGACCTTTGTTCATACCGCTTGATAAGCTTCAAAAAGCCATCCAGGAAAAAAAAAACAGGGCTTTGCATACAGAAGAAGAGTTTAATGGCTTGTTTGACTTAAGCATTGCTTCCAAATCGTCTTCCGGCCAAATTATTCTTCAAAGCTGGAAACAGATGAATGTCACTTAGTGCGAGATCAGGACTGTATAACGGATGGTGTAGGCGCTCCCACCCAAGAGTTGTAATATGGTTTTTGGATGCCCCGTGGCTGAGTCATCCAACAACAGAACGCCAGATCTAAGAAGACCTTGTCGCTTTTTCTCAATTGCCTCTTTAAACTTCGACAGTGTGTCACAGTACCACGTAGCATGTACCCAATATACTAATGAATGATGTATCGGTGTCTTGTGTGTTCACCTGTCGTGTCGTCTTTCGCTCATAGCCGTTAAACGCTTCTTCCGTATGCAAAGCTCTGTTTTTTTCCTGGAGGGTTTTTTGAAGCTCATCAAGTGGTATGACAAATGTCTCAATATATTTGGTACTTAGGTGGGAAAATAAAGTTATATGTCTTATCTTTAATGTATAATTGTATGTTTTGACTTTCATACATAACTCTGATAACAGTCGACAGAGGAAACTTATTTTCCGACTCATCCTCGTATATTACATCAATGTAAAGGCGTAATTTATTTTTTTATTATGTATGTATTTTTTGTTTTGCTTCCTTTAAGTAAATTAGTGAATTTTTTTTAAATATAATCTTTTATTTTAGATTTTTTTATATGCTCACCCCTATAGGGTTATCATACCCATTTAGGGGGTGCACCTTTAAGTTTGAGAATCACTGTCCTAATCTATTAGATCTTATGAATTGCCACTTAAATATAAATATTTGAACCTCTGTAATGGAAATACAGAGTAATAAAGTGCGATATTCATATAAAATTGAAATGAATGCAAACGAATAGATATACACAACGCATATTACACGTAA
Source organism: Trichonephila clavata (assembly GCA_019973975.1). NCBI lineage: Eukaryota > Metazoa > Arthropoda > Arachnida > Araneae > Nephilidae > Trichonephila > Trichonephila clavata. Next base: position 11,828 of record BMAO01037400.1, on the reverse strand, counting down.
AAAAATCCGAAAATGAATGCACAGACTTAGAAACCAAGCGATATCTATCTTGGGGCAAGATATTCGTTTTCGTCGGCGGTAGATTGATTAGATAGGGAACATGAATAGGGAAGCCGTATCATTTGTCATAACGCAACAACATTTTTATCGTTTGACAACCCTCACAACCAGGCGAGAGACATTAAAACCACATCAAGGTACGATTTCGACGGGGTAATCGAATCAAAAAGAGCCCTGTGCAGTTGGGGACTGATGGTCTGTGTAGTAATCGAGAACATCGGAAACGTCCAAACGATTTCTTGCCATCCCCGTAATGGAGGATTTGCATTTTCGTAAGGGGAAGCTATGTATTACAGGGGAAGGTTTCCGTATGTTGGACGGGAAAGAGGGGAGGACGTAATAATCGACAAGCGCCTTTTCCCCCTCTTGAACGAAACAAAATATCCTTCTATAAATATGCACGATTTTGTTTTACGTTTAAGTTTCGTTTATTGATGTTATTTATCAAATAGAAAACAGATCTGTGTCAGTGTTAAGGAAATTAACCCTTCACATTCAGGTATTTGTTTGGTACTTGAAATCAGTGATTCAACACGTTTTTTTAAATCGAACATGTGAAAATATTCACGTTTTTAATGGAATTTATAAATCTGTCATTTATTCAGTACAAACCTATAGGATATAATATTTTCCACGAGCGAACTATAATCCTTTTTTTCGCAGGATATACAAAGAAACATCGCTAATGCATATCTGAAGAGTATTTGTATTAATATTACTGTTATTTTTTGTATAACTATTAAATAACGAGTGAGTTTTTAGTAACGTTGTACTGTTAGTCAATAACAGAGCTATTGGCGACGGACCTTGTCATTTCGGACTTCGGTCAAATGTTACTTGAGCTGGCAAACCTCAACTCCTCGCCAAAGGGATGACTTTAAAGCGTGACATATTTAACGTGTCTCAGTCCTACTACTCGGTGGGTCTTCAGTTTAGTTAGAGATCGAACTCATGACAGGCCAGCCACGAGTTCGTGATCATGACCGGGTAAGGTTGTCTCTCTCCTGTCTGGTTTTTCATTTAATTTCTATGCATCGAGGAAAATTTTAAGACTACTTAAAAAAAACCCGGAAGAAAAAGAAAAGGAAGGGTTTTTCAATCGTCGTTTAAAAAAGGGATTAAAAATATCAAAAATTTTATTCATAACGAAAAGATAGAAAAACTTAAAGATTGAGTGGAACTGCTAATACAGAACCGAAACTGTACGAATTATCTGAAAAAGCACAATGTTGATTTGAACATGAAGCTAAAGCTAAACTTGATAAACATATAAAAGCTTCCATCTGTTCTAACTACAAAATTATCTTAACAAAATTAGAACTAAAGCGATTTTAAATAAATTCCATTCTAGAAAAAACAAATTATGCTTTGACACATGCATCTATTGTTAATAAACAAATGGAAACACATTGTGTTCGTCTCCCCAATATGTGTATTTATCCACTTAACCGGTTTGTCCGTACAGTGTACGGACTACCGAAAGCTTGCCAAAACCGGTTTACCCGTGCGATTTACGGGCACTGATACTTTCTTCTATCTATAGTTTGTGACGGATCTATACGCGGTTCTACTAATCCCTTCATGACTATTTTAGGAAAATATTTATTTCCACCAACTTTCACCGATTAAGGAAGCGTGATTATGTAAATGAAGTATATTATATAAATTCTGGTTTCGCGAGTTTGTGAGTTGACACGTTGGATTTGGCAAGTAGGAGTTAACATAAAGTCTGCGAGTTAATTGTTAGTTGAAGATTGAAAGAGAGTGGAATTAGTTAGAGGTCTTGGAGTTGTCCAGGAATAAGATTACAGAGCGTGGATCCAACGACATTGATCAAGCCGAAGAGATCACCTGCAAGTTTCCAGTGTAGAATCCGATGCATAAAAAGTACAGGTATTGTGAGCTTGATTAAGTAGAAGTTAGCTTATTAGTGTGCGACTTAGTTATATTTGAGCGTATTTAAGCTGTCTTAGAGTTGTTGATTGTCTGTAGTAGTATCCCCGTGTTATAGAATCTCACCTCCACGCTCTACTATATAATCATCTACCTTAATTAGATTTGTTTTGTGTCTGATTGATATTTGGAATTAATAAATTGATTAGATTGAAATCATGTCTGTGGATCATTTAGTTTCTCCCACACCTCTAAACGGGTTTACAGGTAGACAAGGGGGTTCAAATGTAAGCAGGAACCGACCACTATCACAAGTTTATTTGCACATATCTTAAATTTTTATATAGAGAATATTTGAGTTAAGGGTTTTTAAAGAGATGCAGTTCATCCATGGTATTGAAATGCTTTTTATCCGGGATTTCCTTTGGGGGTGCTGGTGGGAATTTTTCTTTGAAGGCTGGAATTTAGATTCTTGAAAACTTTCGATGAAGGACACGGATTGGCAAGATAATGTGCCGTTTGTAGCTTGAGAAGAAATGAAAATGGAAAGATAGTCCTACAGATATTATTTCTGTCCCGATTGTAACGTAAATTTTAATGTTACACCATGCTTCAACTTCTGTGTGCATATTTCCATGCACACACACGCAAAACTCTCGACCGCTTAAAAAAGAGAAATGAACATGAACAATTTTTGTAAGTATGAGCAGGGACGTATTAAGATTTTTTGAGGCCTTAGGCCCTTAGAAAAAAATGTAGGCCCTACCTAAGATCTTTAAAAGTAGACAGTACACAACATGCCTTATTAAATACTCGTTCAAATGGTTATTTGAAACAAATAAATGTGCATGACTCACATCTCAAAAACCTAGCACAAACCAGCTCGACCGATGACCGCATTTCGACTAAATGAGTTGATTGCTTATGATATTAGGACATGGTTCATCACATAATAATACAGTATTACCACTTTTTCCAGGTAACATGCAGTTTTAAACTCGCTGGTTATCGTAGAATAAGTACGGGAATAATATTTGATCATTAAAATTATCCGGATCATGATCTTATTAAGACAGAGTCAAAAGCGAAACGAGGCCGGGGTTTTCTCGGGTTTTTTCCCCCCACTAGGCCTCCTCGAGGTGCACCCTGGGAAACGCAAATTCTGCTACAGCTTTGCCACTTTTTCAGTGTTTTGTTCTTTCATTCCTTAAGACTTTTTCCTAGTATGTCATTTAAGAATAATTTTAAAATGGAAGTTGCGGAGATGACGAAGGATAAGAGCTGGTCAATTTTGAACAAGGATCCGTCTTGGGTCCCTGGGACTCTTAGAAAAGCTGCTGTAGCTTATTTTACATTTTTGACATGTCATGACTGTCTGGTACCACATCTCTACAGAATTGGTATCGCCAACTCACCTGTGTGACTCTGGTCAGCCTATGACCGCTGAATATTTTGTAGTGTGCCCTGCACTAATTAGCCTTAATTTAACTGTCGAAAAATATTGGAGAGCACGTGCACTAATGGCATAGGTGCTATTGTAGGGTTTGGCATTTGTAAAAAAAATATTCAATTTAAAGTTTTGAAACTTTTCTGGTTGTTTTATTTACTGTTGAGGATTTTCTGCATAGAATAGGGATTAATGGGAATAGTTATTTTTTTTAAAAAAAATTACCAAATTTAGATGTAGCTGTTCTTCTACTGTTTTTTTAAGTGTCCTATACGAAAAAAATTGTAAAATTAAAAGTACCACTCGTAATATCAATCCCATGTCCAGAATTCTGCGAAAGACTTTTAAGAGTATAAGAAAAAATTGTTAAAAAATATTATAATTTGTAGAAGTAGTAGAAATTTTAAATATTCAGGTAATTTAAAGAAAATTAAAATAACTGTTTATTTAAAATTGTGTTTTTTCTCTGAAATATATATTTCATGTGTGCTGAAACGTATACACATGTAACATTGTACATATAAATATTTATATATAAGTATATAAATAAAAAAAATTGTGTACAAACAGGTTCAGTGCCTCCTTAAACAGTTGGTTTCGAAAATGACATCTTATAGTTAGAGCTTACATTTCTGAACTAACTTTACACCAGTGCAAAGATAGAGCGATATTCAAAAATTAAGAAATATTTTGGTACTACTTCATATTCGAGGCTTTTCTTCATTTGCCATTAAAACAGTCCTGAAGAAAATAATAAATTACATAACTTTAGGATTTCATCGAAACAATGATGAATGTTCTAATGTAAATATAAATAAATTATTGGAGTTTTCAAGAAAGGAACTTCACATTTGAGGGGAAAAAACTATTAGTCTACCAAATTCGCAGTCAGAAACTATAACAAATTATAAACTTTTAGCTTCTTGACAGCTCAGAGAAAAGTTAAACATATTCGGTACTTACGTATGATACTGTCGACCATTTTCGCCGTGTCAAAAGACGTCACCAAATAAAGTGATATGCAGTCAATAGTGGAAACCAGTTCCGGTGCATGTGCGAACATAATAAGAATAACGAAGACAGTATATTAAATTGGCGAAATTGGTTGATGGTACAACACGTAACTAGCTATTATTGTCTGGAACAAAATTTTTCTCTGGTAAATATCACTGTAAGAACAATAGAAGAGTAATTAATCTTTGAGAACTAATTTTTGGAATCTTTTTTATTGTTGTCTGTGGGGGTCACAGAAAAGTAATTTTTTGTAGTATTTCGATCTCTGTTAAATGCTTTCGAACAATTTATTTCCTGAATGAAAGTAATAGAAAACAATCTTTACGTCAAAATGTTATGTTCAGAAGTTTAATGCCATCTGTCACAGAGAAAATGGCGCTTTTACGTGATTTAGCGCGAACTTTAATGCAACATTTCCTTTGTACTTTTTTTTTGTCTTTGTTCTGGTATATATGCATTTCTATAAAAATGAAACAAAAAATCTATCACGGAAGGTTTTTTTTTTGCGAATAAGGGTTTTTCTCCCAGTCTTTTTTTGAGAGTGGAGATGAGTCTGCGAAATAATTTTTTTTCCATACTCAGTGTTTTTTCCTCATACTGTCACGAATTTCATTTTCAGCTGTGACCTGAAAATGTGAAGACACGACGGTAAAGCATTTGAGAACCGATCAAATCTTTTTTTTTTCTGCAATCATCGATAAGAGTAATAGAGCTTTAGCATGAACAACTCAACATATATGCAATATTTTAAAAGTACTTTCATTACGGCTTTTACTTTCAATTCTTTTCAGGTATACGGATCTATCTTTCGAATTAAAATACAAATAAAATTAACTCGATTAAAAATATCTTGATTTATAGAAATATTTAGTTTATAATGAAATGTATTGAATATTACGTTCTAAGCAGACAGCTCAAAAATCTCCGTACTTTAATTTTAAGCTGTAATGCAAGGTTCAATCAAATACCATAATGTACGACATTCACAATCAAACGGTGATATTTTTAAACTTCAGTGTGCTAATAATTTCAAAATATATAGAAACACGAATTAAAAATAGTCGAACTGAAAAAAATTCTCTGAGAAAATATTTCTCAAAGAGACTGTACTAATATGTAATGAATATAAACTGAGACACTCCATGAATGCTGTTTTCATTGCAGTGATACACTGCTTGCAAAAAATTTAAGCGGAAAGTTTCTCTTTCCAGCAAGAAATTGAAAAATAAGATTGGAAACCCCGAACACGTGACCATGGTCTCCAGATTGGTGACTCTATCACCCTTGATGACAAATTTGACAAAAAAAAAATGATATAGCCAAAGAACTTTCAAGTAGTCTCTGGGTTTGACTCTTCTAGAAATTTCCACGAGACTATATAAGAGACTTATGAGACGAAGGTCGAGATCAGAATCTGCTTCTGCATTGTTTGGAATAAGACAGAGAGATTCCATATGCCTGATTTCCTGCTAGAGAAGCTGTTTTAGAGAGCCGTTTTTGGAACTCTGTAAAGTTGAAAAAACGAGTACGTTTCCAACTACTGTAAAAAATTTATTTAATATTTCTTTGTGTATAAATGTCCATTTGTCTTCGTGTAGTTATTTGTTTGTACTTTGTCCATTAATAAATCTGTTATTATTCAAATAACTGGAGGCATTGACTGCTTTTGCCTCACGCAAATTTGCAACAATACATATTGCTATACCTAAAACAAATAAAGAGCTGTGGAAGTGTTTAAATCAAAATTTTTGTTTTTAAAGTAGTTTACCGTTGACCAGTTTCGTCAAACGAATATAAATCACGGATTCAAAAAATGTCTCAAATTGCTGTCATTGTTATTATTACTGTGTTCGAACATGAGCGAATAATAGCAACTTATACAGGTTTCCACTATTAGTTGTATATCGTGACATTTGGCGACGTTTTTAGATTTGATGAAACTGGCTGAAAAGGTACAATACGTTAGTACCAAAATTTTTGATATTCATAATATAATGTTTCCTCTTTTTATTGTTGTAATAATAGCATGTGGTTTTTTCAAATCAATCCTATTTTTAAGGCTAATTTCTGTAATGTTTAATAGTTACAAATTTGTAAATTTAAATAAAAAATCATACACATTAATATTTTGAATATTTTTTTAATATCCTCATTACAAATAATCCACTAAATGGTTCATAAATATAGAGCAAGGGTTGATTTTTGTGAATCACTTTACTAACAAAAAGGGGCTTAAGTTGGAATGCACATTTTAAACACTTAATAATTTCTTCATTAAATTTGTTTTTGAAGATACTTGCAAAATAGTTCTTCCAGACTTTGGCGAAAAAAAAAAAAAAGTTCAATTTATCAAAGTCATCCGTTAAATGTGTTGCAAACTTTCAGTAGGCAAAATGTCTTATCTTAGTTTATTAGTATAAGAATAATTATTCCAGAAAGCTTATGAGTTTTAATTTAAGCAGGCTATGGATTTTAGGTGCAATGCAACATTTAAAGCTATCGTGTAGGTCTTGTAACGACATTAACAGGTGATTTATATATTCTAAATTCTCATGCGCACAAGTAATACCATAATTTCGGTGGATGAAATTCATATACCTTTTTTAGAAGAGGGTTTCTTAATAAATATTATCTCAGAATTTAGAATCTTCAAGCAAATCTTCTTTTTCTTTCATGGAAATATTTTTCATATTTGATAGAATAAAGAGATTAAAATAAGGCCAAATCATTGGTGCTTGCAAATAGATTCGCCAATGAAAAGACATCGCCAGTTCAAAAAGCATCGCTAAATGCTGTCTCCTCCCGTTGGTGTGGTGTGGTAGTTGGGAGAGGGGGTGCCAGCTCAGGTGTCGTCCGCATCACTTGACCATGGTTCAAAATTACGCGGACCGTCGCCAAAAGCCCTCGTGTTGCTAATCAGTGCAACGTTAATATTCTCTCACTCACTCACGCTAAATGCTGTCATCATTATTTTTGTGTTCGAATATAAGCGGGAATGATTTTCGCTATAGGAATTTGGCGACGTGTTTTGATTTTATGGAATTGGTCGGTGGCGTATTATACTTAAATACCAATTTGTCTATTCAAAACCAAGGTCATTTTTTATGCATGCCAACCAGTTAATTTAAAACAACAAGATATCAATCATTGGCATGGCCAAGTAATTTTAGCGCGTTTTTCACATGTTGTATTTTACAATAATGCAAATAATGAACTTTTTACTAACAGAAAGTAGTGTACTATACTTAAAAAAAAATAAAATTTTTTAAAAAAAATTATTAAATTTAAGTATGATTCGGCTCATCTAGGGAACAAATGCGCCCAAATGCCGAAAACCCGAGGTCAATAGGTTAATTATTGGCTGAGAAAAAGGTACGACAAAATATGGAATGAAGACGAAGACGAAGACGCGAAGACGAGGACGAAGACGAAATTTGCGTCCTATTAGCGCTTTTTTTACACTACGTGAAAAACGCGATCAGTAGCGATTGTTCTAGAAACAAAATCTAATCCTGTAAATGCATTTGGAATTAAATCTTCATACAAAATTCAATACCAAAGATCTGAATTTTTTATTGCTTCATCGTGTTGTTAAGGAAATAAAAAAAAGAAATCAAAAACCATTTATCTTGAATAATTGCTTAACTTATTCGTCAAATGTCAGCTAAATTTTTAAGCGTAGTTGGATCCGTTGCATGATTTATAAAATATATGTTCTCATAAATCACAGAGAAATGAAAATTAAAACCAAATCAGGAAAATTGAAAGACAACATAAATATTAAAAAAGGGTCACATTTTATTACAAATTGGTTTCCTGCATAAATAATAAGTTATTTAATAATTTTTTCACAACTTCGTTATGAATGAGTGAATAATAGATTTATCCTCCAAATCCATTGTTTGTCCTTTATGGCTGATAAAAAGATTTTTATAGAAAGTCATCTCTGCAATGATATAATCTAATATTTTTCTCTTTCCTTAGTTTTCACAGTTTCTATCAATCACTTAAATTTCGAAGATTCAAAAAAAAAAAAAAAAAAAAAAAAAAAAAAAATATAAATAAAGCCTTAATAAATTTTTCTATCATTTTAAATTAACTTTTAAAGCACTTAAAAACAAAGCAAATGTATAAAAACTGTGTGAAAGATTAAAAAGTATACCATTTTTCCGAGTAACAATATTTCAATTTTTAGCGCGTTTTTCACGTAGTGGAACAAAAGCGCTATTAGGACGCAAATTTCGTCTTCGTCTTCGTTCCATATTTTGTCGTACCTTTTTTCTCAGTCAATAAGCAACCAATTGACCTCGGGTTTTCGGCATTTGGTCGCATTTGTGCTCTAGATGAACCGAATCATATTTAAATTTTCCCATAGTTCTTCCGAATTTTCCTACAAATTTTCCTGAATTTCGCTAGTTTATAACAAAATTTTCTCATATTTTACATAGTAAATTTATTGTTTGCAAATTTTTTTTTTTAAAAAAAATCTACCTGCATTTTGGAGGAAAACTTAATAAAAATGAGGAAATCTTCACAAAAGAAGTTCAGAAAACAAGTATAAAAGGCTCTGATTTTACTTTTTTAATTTAATTCTTTTTTTAAACAGTAAAGTGATAAGATATATAGTGTGAAGCGAAAATAGGTTTTTTGAAAACTAAAAGTGATAAGATATATAGTGTAAAGTGAAAATATAGTTTTTGTCCAGGATTTTGTAGCTTCTGTAAAAAAATTTTTTTTTGCTTTTTTATAGTGCTGATACAAGTTTGTGTCATTATTTCTTTTCAGCTCAATAGTAGTACATTTAGAGGAGTGGTACAGTACTACTTTCTGTTAGTAAAAAGTTCATTAGTTGCATTATTGTAAAATATAACATGTGAAAAACGAGCTAAAATTACTTGGCCATGCCAATGATTGATATCTTGTTATTCATTAGCTGTTAAAAGTACTGGTGAACATCGAAAGTTCTATAGCGTGTTTACTGAAGCAGTATCAAATAGGCTGGACGCTGGTGCGGTAAGGAAGTCTGAAGAATAAGGTATCAATTTAACTAAGCATAACAATTAATCTTGTATACAATTCTAAGGAGTGGGGATGAATAAAACAAGTGACTGTGTGTATATTAACGTCACATTATAAAGCAACACGAGGTCTATGGCGATGTGTGGACCTCATTATTTTGAACCTTTGTCAAGTGACGAGGATGATACCTAAGCTAGCACCCTCCTCTCCAAACAAAGGAAAAGGAGAATAATAAAGAATAACCGTAAATAAGAAATATCTGACTAAAATAGATTTTTATAGATTCTACAATAAGGCTCATAAATTGTAGCAATTATTTTGATGATATTCTAGATATTGAAAAGAAAAATATATTGAGACACAATAGGGTATTCGGAAAATAAGTGCGGTTTAGAAAAATTCGCATAAAAAATCTTTCTCAAAATAAAATTTATTTTTACTTGAAAGAGCATGCCGTGGACTCTTTTTAACACGCTTCTGTAAGTTTCACTTGTATGTAACGGAATATTTGAACTCGATTTTTACCTACTTTAAAAGGTCGGATTAATTCGAAATTTTGTATACTTGTCAAGGACCAATGACAATAGAATAATTTCATAATTTTGTTCCATTGTCCTTATCAGGATCGTCAGGAATCACGATAATCAGATTTGGCGACAATTCCATACACCACTTCCAGATTTGGCGACTTATTGCATATACAATTTTCAAATTTGGCGACTAATTCGGTATACCATTTTCAGATTTGGCGACTAATTCCATATACCATTTCAAGATTTAGTGTAACCCTGAAAAAGAATGTTTTTAATTTAAAGCTAATTATATGCAAGTGTTAAATACACTTGTGGTCAATACGAATAAAACAAACAAAAAAAAGAGTTCTTTATGTGAGAAAGTGGAGGGTAGGTGTGTGTTAGCAATTTCTCACCAGAATATAAACATTTTTCTGAAAATGAGAATAAAAAAAAAGGCCCGTGCATGTAAAAAAAAATTATGTTCTAACTGTTACATTTTAGTGATAATACGAATTAACATTATAGCAACACGTTTAAAAGAGAATAATACGATTGACACTTAATATTACCATGTTTTTATAACTCGCTTTCTTGAATGTCTGTCCGGGTGAAATTATGTGATTGATTTAAACTGTATGACTTTCGGATGAGCTAAAAACTTGAAATTTGGACCACATCTCAGAAGTGGAGGACAATGCATGAAAATGTGAAAATAGAAAAAAAAAACGAAAAGAAGGAATTTTATACTTTTTAGTCCCTTATAAAAACATGGCACATTAAAATTTTTTTTATTCGAATTTTTTCTTTTCCCACTTTTATTTGTTTGACCTGTTCTATAGAGTCGGAATCCAAAAAACGACACTGGAATCATCCGAGGACGTGGTCGATCGCATCCACAGTGTACCACTTCACGTGAGGACAGGCAAATTGTGCCCATGGCTGTAACGGATTGGTCAGTCACATCACGAACCATAGCACAGCACATTGAGCCTGTAACGTATCATTCAGTATCTGCGCGTACCTTTCGACGCCGTTCACAGCAGAGTGGTCTGTCCGCAAGACGTCCATTACTTGGTCTACTCTTGACGCAGAACCACAGACGTCTCCGCCGCCAATGGTGTGATGAAAGAAGGATGTGGGCGGCAGAATGGAATGAAGTTGTCTTTACTGACGAGTCACGCATCTGTCTGCAACACCACGATGGTCGGATTCGAGTCTGGAGACACCGTGGAGAGAGGATGCTGAACAGCTGCGTTATGCACCGCCACACTGATCCTGCACCGGGTATTATGGTATGGGGCGGTATTGGATATCACTCTCGCACTCCTCTAGTACGCATTGCCGGTACTTTAAACAGCCAGCGCTACATCTCCGAGGTGTTGAGCCAGTTGTCCTTCCTTACCTTCAGGGCTTGGCCAGAGCCATATTTCAACAGGATAATGCGTGACCACACGTGGCACGCATTGTCCAAAGGTTCTTCGTCAATCACCAGATTGAATTATTTCCTGGCTGACTCGCTCTCCGGATCTTTCACTGATAGAAAACATGTGGTCCATGGTTGCTCAACGATTGACCCAGATTACACCCCCAGCTGCCACACCAGATCAACTTTGGCAACGTGTGGAAGCTGCTTGGTCTGCTGTACCCCAAGAACACATCCAAAGTCTCTTTGAATCAATGCCGAGGCGTGTGGCAGCGGTGATCTCCAACAATGGCGGCTACTCTGGCTACTGATTCTGGCAGGAACCACACTTCACAGAAGTCTATAAATTTAATCATTTGATACTTGGTCAACATGTTATCTACAAAATAAATTTTGTTGTGCTATCTCTTGTCTTTCTTGGTGTTGCATTTACGGTGGCCAGCAGTGTAGTAACAAA
>BMAO01037399.1:0-23589 GCA_019973975.1 Trichonephila clavata | reverse complement strand
TATCCTTTAAATAACGCCCAGAATATCAGTCAAATTTCCTCGTTGACATGAAAAATGCCCATAAAAGTACCTATACAATCCATAGTTAACTAGAAAAATATGGTGAATGATGATGAATGAATGACGGTTCATGGAGGGGCTCCGGGGCATTTTTGTGCTCCTATACGGGAATGGTTGGATATGGTACACACTGGTTGCTGTATGGGATGTGGAAGTCCTGTTCTGGTAGCAGCAACTATAACCAGATTTCATACCTTTGGATTTTTTCCCTATACTACATAGGAACAATATCCAATGGTATGAGATTCTCAAGGAATTGGTGTCTCCAAACATAGTGAGAACACTAACTGACTTAGTTGCTCGTCTGCATGCTGCTTGTACTTAAGACAAGGACACAACGCGGACACATCCATTCCGCGGCGCGTTCATGCCTGCCTCGATAGGCGCGGCGGACCCATTGAACATTTGCCTTTATGCCTATTTGAAAATACTGCTAATGATGTGCCCAAAACAGCTGTCACACCATACCATTTTTTTTCTCGTATTCTTCTTGTAAACTATAGATCGAACTGGTACAGCTCTTAGGCCTTTTTTATGTACATCTAACGAGGAATCTGGATGTACAGAGTTTGGGCGCAATTTTTGGGACATTCTGTATTATTAACAAATATATAATTTGGGCAGTTTCTAAATTTTATTTACAAACTTCAGACTAATTAATCTAGTAATTTAAGTAAAAGAAACCTGAAAACACTATCTAGATGATTTATATATTTACTTTGGGTTAGTTATTGTTTGTTTTATTTATCCAACGCCAGTGCTTGGCTTCTTGGTTATTTGACGCCGAGTCTACCAGATCCGACTGGCGACTGCGTCAGTCAGTTATTATCCAGTCCAGTGCATTGGAGCAGGTGGTCGCCATCCATTCTGGCATGGCCGCTGAGTGGACAGGCCTCGTCAGCAGCCAGGCCAATCTATTGGAGGCATACTCCCAAAAAGTAGTTTCCGGTGGTTAGGTGAAAGGGGACAACAGCTTCGGTTCTCTCCAGGTGCCTCGGGAATTGACCCACTGTGGCCAAAGTTTTCCTGACTTTCTAAGGCTTTTGGTTTTTTGGGTCACGTTAGTATATTTGTCAATAAATGTGGAACTAATTGATCTTTGCTCTTCTGAGAGTCAAGGGGACTTCCTGTTGAGAGGACTCGGCTCCCTGCTTGGAGTTTTGGCTGGCTCTCTCATTGCCGGGGATCCCAACACGACTTGGGACCCACTGTATGGCCACATTCCAGTCATATGAAAGGAGCTCTCCCCAATTTTAGTTCGGTAATGAATTGTATTAAGGAAGTCAATTGATGTATTACTACTTAAAGCTAAAATTGCAGCTTGCGAGTCTATGAAGAGAACAACTTTGGTTAGTTATTGTTATTCTATTTACTTATAATAAATACTTCATTAGAACAACTATGTAGGATCAAGTAGTAATTTTATTATAAAAATTAAAAATCTGAAAAGAATAGAAAAAACATTCATATAATATGAATCTCAAATGCAACAAATTTAATATTAAGAGAGCTTTGACTAGCTTTCTTACTTTAATATGTGATGATAAGTTAGAACTTTGCGATATAGATGTAATGTAGAACAATTTATAAAAATCAAATTTTTTTTTTAGAAAAATAAATTTTATGTTTATTATTGTTACAAGCTATGCTTTTTAACATTATACTTTAATGAATTCATGTAAAAGAATTCATGAATTCATAATGAACATTGAATTTTTATTATTTCGTAGGTTCATATAGAATTCTCGGTTTTACAATATTTACCGCATGATATGTTTCAAGGTGTAGATATCAGAGAACTGCATTTAAAAAATGTGACCCTAGTGCAACTCTTTGATGAACCTCCTCAAAATCTTCAAACAGTGGAAGTGCTGCACATTGAAAATACTCACGTTTTCAGGTAGGATTACCAGTATTATGTTATTAGTTTTGAAAATATACAGAAACCTTCAATTACGGAATTTTTTATTAGTGCATTTATTTTATTTTTTACTTTTAATAATTTCTAAATGTTTCCAGAAAAATATAATGCTTGAACTCATGAAAACTTAACTGAAACTTAACTAAACTGAAACTTAATTCTAAGTATAAATATCTTTAAAAATATATAATGAGAAGAAAAATTGCAGCAAATATATAGACATAAATACTCAACACAACAATCAAGTTAGTTGTTTTGTGAAAAAAAATGGAGCAATTTAAGTTAGTTATCTATTTTAAAACTAAACATTTTGATATATCGAAAATAAAGATAGAGTGATACTTAACTAAGATTTGAATATTGACAAAAGTTCTGATTTTTCTCTGGTAAAAATGATACATTCCTTTTAATTTTATTGACATAATACTCTATAAACAAATCTTATTCACACAATAACTACACTGGTATGCCAAATCAATTATATTTTCCCTTTTGGTTGGCTATCTGCAAAACTACTGGATAGTTTTCATGGAGCTCTAAGTATGTATATGTACATATATGTGTATATGATTATACAATATAAAAATAATAGCATACAATAATTATGGTATACAGGCATAACTATATGTATGACTCATCTGCATAAGAAATCCAAAACAGAATTTGTGCAAGAAGGAACAAGATTGAAATACAGTAGAAAGTCGTTTATCCGAATCATTTGGGACCATACACTGTTCGGATACGCGATTGTTCGAATAACCGAAAACCGAATGCGATCCATGCAGTATATGAAACCGGACAATATACGAGTATTGAAAATCCTCACATGCGGGAAACGTGCTTGAAGAAAAAACAAAATAGGTGCAAAATGCCTTAATTTTACCTTTATTGTGGAAAATAATCACTTATTTTTCACTGTACACCTTCGTTTTTCGCTGCAAGGTCTCTGATTCTCTTGAGCAGCAGCAGTAGTTGAGAAGGACAGCTCTGTTCGTACCATTCCATATCTGTCTCTAACGCAGAAACGCGTCTGCTTTCGATGGAACTTTGCTACTTGCGCTGTTGTTTTCCTTATCTTCATCCGTTTCATCGTCGACAGGGTCGGGTTCTTCTTGCACAGAACTCACAATCTCGTCATCATTTAGCATTTGAAATCCACAGTCTTCTGCATCACTCCATTTTCTCCCCTAGCAAAACGGTCCAATATTTCAAGTTTTGTCTCTATGTTCAAGACGCTGCCCTTTGTGTTTTGAATTCAAAATCATAGCAGTTCAGAACTCGAAAGAAAAAAATCACAACTCAACAATGCACTTCCTCACTTGGAAATAAGCTGACCTAATATTCCGTGAAAATGTTTACCAAATCACACAACTGAAATTCCCCAAATATCCTTCACATTGGGCTTTCCTGTGAGTTTTGGCCTCACGTGAAACCTGTTGAGCATTGCACTGTTCGAAAACGTATTCATATGCAATACATGTAGTTAACGAGAAAAAATAAAAACTAGTTCGGATATTTGACGCTTCGGATAAACGACGTTTTACTGTAATAGGGAATATGATCTTGCAAAAGTAAAGGTTTTCACAGCGTAAATTTAGGTTGGAAATAAGAAAGTTTACGAGTCCTTGTGTGGTAGTTGAATTTACTCCTACCGCAAAACTGTTTTCAGGAACTGAAAAATTCTGAGAGTAAAAAGGGAGTCAGTCCCTCTCAAATGCATCCCAAATATGATGTATAACAAAGGTTCTCATATTTTTTTATCTCATAGACCCCTTGCCATGTTTTTCGGTTTTGGGTACTTACCTAAAAATGAAATTTTGCAAACTTATCAACTTAAATGTATTTTTGACAGATGGTATAGAGCTATACTTAATTTAAAAGATTTAAATTTCTAACTGTTGTGAAGTATTGTGTTTAAAACTTAAATCATACATCTTAATTAAATTAAAATTTAATTAATAGTTAAAATAACTGTTACATAAAGTAATTGAGCAAAAAACAAATGCTTTTAATGGGAGAGATGAATCTGGCGCTTCATCTATTTTGATGCTTCTAAAACTGCTGATATCCGTTTCTAAATTTTTTGTTAGATCTTCTTAGTGCCTATTCCAATCAGTTCCTCTTGTAATACAACATTTACCTTTTCTTTCAATGTGACCATATGAATTAATTGTCTAATATGGTGTTACCATATATATAATAGATTGTATGTGACAAATTGATAAACTAGGAAAACTCAGGACGTCCAATATTATACTCCTTAGCTTAATTATGACCTGAAACGCCGAAATGAAGATACTTGCAACCGTAAATTAACTTCATTAAATGTAGTAAATAAAGCCATTAAACAGGTAAATCTGGTTTCCACTTGATTAGATTTTCTTTAAAAATTAAATTCATGATCTGGTTTAATGAGAGTCACTATCGTAGACCCGCAATTACTCCTCATGGACCCCCAAATTATTTTTTTGCTGATGTGGACCCCCTGCACGTTATCAAAGACCACTGGGGGTCTATATAGACCACTTTGGGAATCACTGATGTATAGAGTTATGGTATAAAAATCTGGTGGGACAACCCATCTGCGAATATTATGAAAATAAAATTAGACCAACTGCACCCCTGAAAATGCGAACACAGGGATATTGCTTAGATTTTATCTCTATAAATCACTGTAGTCAAAGTTACAGATATTCATTTCTGTGTACGTTGAACATAATGCTTGTCTATACCATCAAACCCTTAATGCCTTATCTATTTCTTTTGTGATTGTTGGAGGACATGTAGCAGCCCTTTGTTTTCCTTCAAATGATCGTAGTTAGACTGAACCTGAACTCATTTTTAAATAGAAAGGTTTCCCCCTGGTCTTTTCCCCATTTCGATGTTCTCTGCACCATGATAAAGAAGCTTTTCCTTGTACAGAAATGTGACTATAAAGATGCAAACAGTAGATATTTTCGCAGTAGATCTCTCTTAAGGCCCAGTGGCTGAGTGGTAGCGTTAAACGTTCGGGTCTCTCCTCAGCGACAAAGTAACTCAGCTTTCATCCTTTCAGTGGGTCGATAAATGAAAACCAAGCCTGCTTGGGGACTAAACATAGGGGGTTTCGCTTCAGGCTGACCACCTGATCGGAACATCTACTCAGGCACCTCAGCGCCCAGTGGTATGTATACTGAGATGGGTACAGTAGGTCTGGGCTTTCATGGGCTGTTGCGCCACTGAGTTTAGTTTAGATCTCTCTTATGTAGCTTTCCGGAATCAGCAACATTTGAAATTTGGATTATCTTAGCCGCATAAAGCTCACGATGACTGAGAAGCTATTACTCTTCGGTTGGCTGTTGCGTCACCGTAATGGACGAATACTGGTCTTCATTGGTAATGAAAGCCCTTGGACGACTTTGTCCAAGTCTTTCTTTAGATCCAGTCAAATTAAACTGTATCTATAAGCTATACACAATAGATGGGAATTACATTGAAATCATTAGAAATCTGCATTTGAGATCATTATTTTTCAAGTCTTCCAGTGATTATCCATTTCATTCTATTACCCGAACGTTGAAGGCTACTCATTTAATATTTTTTTTTGTTAATTTCTCTCGTTTCTCTCGCTTAGTGTTGCAAAACCCCAAAAAGTCTCTGAGATGCATGAATGGATGGATTTTGGAATATTGCATATGAACTTACAAAGAGTTTTTTTAAGAATTCACACAACACGTACTTAGTCCCTACCCATACACTTACTTAATCGATGCTAGAATTTGCATACTCAATCGGGAATGTTCTATATGTTCCCAAACTCAGTACATTCATTGAGAAAGTTCAGAAGTTCACGCACTACATTTACAGAAGTTCGACTAAATACACATACATCAGCATTTCTCAAACTGTGGGGTGTTCTCCCGTACGGGGAAAGCGTGATAACAAAAAGGTGAGCAGAGCATGTCGAAAATAAAACATTATTTAAAAATATTATTAATTTGCTGAAAATAAGCGAAACAAGAATGTATTCTGACATAATTAAAAATAAAGTACGCATTTACTCTGTTATATATTTATAAATGTAAAAGTACTAAACAATGTATTTGATAATTAATTTAACAATACCAAGTTAAGAACAAGTTTAATAATTACCAGTAACACTATGGGCTTGTCATATACAAAATTATATAAAAAAAGTTAATATTTATAAAATTTATACGGTTCATAATTAAAGTCGTGTGGTAGCTTTACGTCAAAGTATATTATTATTAAATTGTTATTGTATGGAGAGGGGCGCGTAGAAAATTATAACTGAAAATTGGCTCGAAATATTGAAAGTTTGAGAAGCACTGCACATACATACAAATTCTCTGAATTTTGAACACCAGCGCTATTGCCAATGCTTAGAAATTAGACTATTGTGTGTTACATATTCATAAATTTGTCCCAATTGGAATTTTGCATGAATTAATTAATATAACTGGCTTCAAGTTGCTTCCAAAGTTCTGTCGAGTTAAATAGATGAATGTGAATAAACAATAATTTTTAATGTAACATAAATATAATTGAATTAATATGCTAATAAGTATTCATCTTAGATTTAATATGATTTTAAATAAAATGAATATATGTAATCATCTAAACTTGTGTTGAGAAGCCTGGTTTAATATTTGTGTGTGTAGCATAAATTTCTTTAAAATATACGCTTAATCTTAAGTTTATCAACTATAAAACAATATGTTTAAAAATTTTATTTTAAATAAATTCGGAAAGATCAAAAATATATTTTTTAGCATATAATTATTAATTTTATTTAAATATATTGTTTTTTATTTCAAAAATATGTTAATTTTTAAGAAATAGTATAGCTTTACTTTTTCAAAAGATTATATATAAAAATAGAGGAACTCATTTGAAGAAAAGAATTTTATATATTAGAAACTATTAAATCTTGATTCTTGTTATAATTTTTTTTCTAGAGGTATGAATTGGGATCTATTGCAGAATTTCACAAGACTTCGTATTCTCAATGTCTATTATAACTCCATTCCTACCCTTGGGAGCGATTTTAGTGATCAAGTATCAGATTCTTTAGAACAAATCGCTTTTTACGATACACAGACTGAGGTATTGGAACCAGGTAAGATAAAAATATATTTAGTAAAATGTTAATTGTTTTCTTAAAGAAAAAAAGAACTATTAAAAAAATTGTATAAGTAGAAGAGGCAATCTGGGTATTATTGAAGAACCTTTAAATCACTCAGCCATGTGTTGGGAGTCAGAGAGGGGTGTTGAAATTCTTGGGGGTCCATGATGTTAGGCTAATCCATAAAGCGAAAGCGTAAGAACCGTTGCTCTAGGCCAGTGGTTCCCAACCCCTGGGTTGCGGACCTGTTCCAATCCGTGGAAAAGGTTCGTGGCCCAGAGGTGTTAGACTTTTTAAGGAAATCACTTTCTATCTTATGCTAAATCACTTTGTATTCATTATTTTAGTGTAACTGTATTCTATTCTGAGAAAGCATGTTTAAATATAATTAAATAAAAACGATCTAAAATATAAACAATCAACGTCCCTTTCGTCCTCAGCGGGCCGCGGGAAAATTACTAAACGTTTACTGGTCAGTTGCGATAAAAAAGGGTGTTGGAATACTGCTCTAGGCTATACCGTTTTCCACAGGATCTTAAAATATGTGATCTTAGATTCAAACACATCGTAAGATAAAATAAGAGAGAAAATAATAAGTTGATAAGATTCACATCATCTAAATTTGTTTAGTTAAACCTCTAAAACAAGGGAGGCCAACCCGTGGCACGGCTAAGTTGAAAGAGTGGTACGCGAAGGCTTTTGTACAATTAAAAACATAATAAAAATACTAATATTTTTACTGTTTTAGTAAAAGTTGTTTGTATCCGACAAGACAAAGCATCACATTAGTTTTAAAGGCACTTAAGGGAACCAGAACATGCTTGGAAGTGTAAAATGCAAAAAAAGACCCTTTGTTTATGAGACATATATCTTTTAAAATTTTCAATAGAGCTTAGATATTTTACGTTTTTAATAAAGATAATTTAATTATTCTGTAGAACTACGAAAATAGCTTTTTAGTTCAAAAGTTTTTTTTCCTACTTAATTTAAGTAATACATAATTTTCGAGAGCTCATAATACATGCTTATGTTTAGGTACCATTTTTTAAAAAAGTATATTTTTTTTATGCAAAATATTTTTTACACATTTATAAAACAATACACAAAAGACAGTGAACCTATTTTTTTAGTGAAAATTTAGTATAGTTTCTTTAAAAAAATTATGAAACTTTGAAATTTGGAAAATTTCTATTTTTTTGCTTTTTTTATGCATAAAACCATTTTTAAAAATTTAGGCACTATTTTAATAGAAAAAAAATTAGGTTTACTATATGCATAGATATCTTGTATAGAAGTATAAAAAATCTGAAATCTCATAGTGCAATAGTTTTTTTTAAAAAAATGTACCTAAATGCAAAAAAAATATGCTTTTGTGGAAAAGTGAAAAACTAAGGGTCAAAGGGGCGTGGTTATTTGTTTACATTTTAATTTTTCATATTTTAGGGCTATTTTATTAACAGACATATAAGTATTATACATTTCTGGTTCAGAAAAATATGCACTATTTTTTAGAACTAAAATTGAAAAATCGATTTTTTGAAAGCATATGATGTCCCGGTTCCCTTAATTAAATTACAATAGAAAATTATAATGTAGACAACATTCCTTCATTGTTGTGTGCGCTGGTTTTTCAAAGAAAGTGCATTCGTGATATTCTGGTATTTTAGACAGCATGTGTGTTTTAAAATATCTGGAAGAAAACGCAATGAGCTGTCCAGTGAGTGCCTGCTTCCCAAAAAAATGAAGATACACTTTGAGATTTAGCTTTTCTTTCAGATATATTTTTTTATGAACAAACACACTTTTGCTTTATTGTCTCGATTTTGGAGAAAAAGAGAAACTGAGCACAATTTAAAGCAACCTGATTTTGTTAGCATCTTCGAGAACTAATCCTAATGTAGATGCTTCAGTAAAAAATCTACAAATTAAAAACCATATTAAAACAAGATATCAATCATTGGCATGGCCAAGTAATTTTAGCGTGTTTTTCACAAGTAGTATTTTACAATAATGCAACTAATGAACTTTTTACTAACAGAAAATAGTAGTACTGTACCACTCCTCTAAATGTACTACTAATGAGCTGAAAAGAAATAATGACACAAATCTGTATCAGCACTATAAAAAAGCAAATTTGAGAAAATGTTGTTATAAACTAGCGAAATTCAGGAAAATTTGTAGGAAAATTCGGGAAAACTATGGGAAATTTAAATATGATTCGGCTCATCTAGGGCACAAATGCCGAAAACCCGAGGTCAATTGGTTGCTTATTGGCTGAGAAAAAGGTACAACAAAATATGGAACGAAGACGAAATTTGCGTCCTAATAGCGCTTTTGTTCCACTACGTGAAAAACGCGCTAAAAATACTGGCTGTTTCATAGTTACTTAGATGTTTCATAGTTTTCATAGTAGAATTAAATTTGTCTGGTCACTAATTTTATTTTTTCCTAACCTAACTTATTGAAAGTGAAAGAAAAATTCAACAATAAAATTTTAAGTAATTTTTTATCTTATTTATTATATTACTTTAAATTTTCCACTTTTTACAGTTACATGAAATGTTTGCTATTTTTCTAAAAATTCCATAATAAGCTTATAAGTAACATTTTTTTCACCTTTTCATTTGTTAGAAAAATTTGAAGTGGTACACGCATAGTTATTTTTTTTATCAAATAGTGGCATTCTTCCGAAAAAGGTTGCCCACCACTGATCTAAACAGTCAATTGTTCTTCTATTATTGTAATTTTACAATATATTTATTCCCCTACGATTAGTTGAGTTTAAAATAACAGGTGACTATAAATTATTTCATTTTTGTAATTTCTATACTAACTGTAGTTTCAATGTATAATTTCATTCACTGCTAACAGTTCTTTATTAAGTTATATTTAGACTCATTAATGCCATCATTCCAATATTATAAATTGGTTTATATGTAGTCAAATAAAACGTATTCTGTGTTTAAATTCAAAATTTTAAGTGATTAAAAAGGACAGACTGTAAACATTACAATGAAGTATTTACTGCTATCCTAAAACACAATTTTGGACACTATAAAATAATTAATATTTTCAAAATTCAGGAAAATTGGAAGAAATAACTTTTATTATTGGAAATTTACTCACAACAAAACTGAAAATAAACTTATTTGATTATTTTGTATAAAATATTATCTGTTTATAAATTTCTAAAGAAGAAATGTGCTAGAAAGAACACAAACTTTCCAGAGAGAACTAAATTAAATATTTATATTCATGAACATAGTCGTAGTAGTAACTATATTAAATATTTATATTCATGTACAGTAATAGTAGTAACTATATTAAATATTTATATTCATGTACTAGTAGTAGTAATGTAATATAGTACATGTAACAATATTTTAATGTAATAATAAATAAATACTGTAGCAAAAATGTTCACTTCGGTTGCCATGGACATGATCTACTGGTTTGACTCACAAGCCCTGCTGCGGATGACTTGCCAAAAATAACTTTTGTATTCTTTCTATTGACTTTAATTTTCTGTATCTCGTGCTTATTTTTATCCAATGTAATTCCTTCTCTCAAGAGCTTTTATCATCATTAATTGTAATTGTATTTATAAAATTCAGCTGTAATTATAGTTATGGTATAAGTTCTGGAACTCTTCATGACTGTGTATAAGCTAAAAAAATATTTGGTTCGTGAAATAAGGTCTTGAGTTGTGACTAGTGGAGTTGTAATAATTTAACAAGCTGTTATCATTTCACTTATCACATTAATTTAATCTACGCAACAATGTGTATAATTTATGTGTGACAATTTTACAGGAGTTCTGATGGGATACAGAGATTTGGATAAAGCAGCTTTCGACAGATGCGGAATAACAACTCTTTCCAGAAAAATTTTCCGAAGACCATCTAATATTAGATTCATATATTTCAAGTACTAACAATATTTTTTTCTTACTAACAATATTTTTAATTTAATAACACTGCTTGTGATTCTATGTGAAGAATATTTCTCTTTAACTAGAAAATCTGAATTGTAGATTGAAATTAGCAGTTGAAAATAATTACTTAATTGATACAGGGTGAGTACAAATGATAAACCTGATTTTAAAAAAAATATCAGACTTTCAAAACTACTGCATTAACAGTCGACTCTCGATCATTCGAAATTGGAGAGACCAATGAAAAACTTCGAATTACAAGAGTTCGAATTATCAAGAGGGTAGGAAAAAACTCCCAAAATACACGAAGAGAATTTTTTTTTAACACATTTAAATTTAAAATTATGTAATAAAACAACAATTGTACAAATTAATAAAATTAGTTTAAAGTATTTTTTAAAAAGTACATATTATACAATATAAATATTATATAGAAGTTAAGAGTCCTCTATTAAAAGAATACATTCAATACATGCATACATAATCCTACGCATCTCTTCACAATAGCGAACCATACTTTTTGAACACATGTGTAGCTAGGCCACATGTTAAACGAAAGATATGGACAGCTGACGACAGGTGAGGTTGGTCTATTGTACACTTAAAGGAATGAAAACAACAAAAGTGTCTTTTCACCTGAGAAACCAGACAACACTAAAAAGGGGTAGAGGACAGAGGTTCACCAAAGGGACTGCATTTTAGGGGAGACTCTCATAGACAATACAACGCAAAACTTGAAAGCTTCAACCTGTTTGCTGCAGAACTTTACATAATTGTAAGTATTCGAATTGTCAAGAGTGAGTATTATAAAATAACTTCCAATTATTGCGTATTGTAGTCTAGCCAACCACAGATTTTAGTTCGAAATATTAAGTGTACCAAAACGCATTGTTTCAGTTCGAAATATCAATAGTTTTTCTAGGGACTGAGCATATACTTCGAATCATCAAGAGGTTCGTATTATTGAAGGTTGGAATAACCGAGAGTCGACTGTATTACAATAAGTGATACATGATTGTAAAGAGAAATATACCAATTTTTTTTCCAACAATGATTAACAGCACATTCGAGATAGCTGTGATTGAAATCCAAAAATGTCGACAATGACAGCGAAGAGTTTTTGCGTAGAGTATGCACGGGTTTTTTTCAGTAAATTCGGTGCAACGTGCATTTAGAAATCGCTACGAAAAAAAAGAAGCACCAACCAACAAGAGCATCCTGCGATTGTATCATTTATTTTAGAAAACAGGTTGCTTGTGTAAAAAGAAAAGCAGCTGCCGGCCAAGCGTCTCAGAAGAAGCCGTTTAGAACACGAGGCAGGGTTTAGTTCGAAGTCCACAGAAGTCTACGAGTACCTGCCGCCTGTAAACTTGGAACTCCCCAGAAAACAGTATGAAAAACTTTACGAAAAAAATTAAACTTCAAGCCGTATCATTTGCAATTGACACAACAGATAACAGAGGATGACAAGTAAGCATTTGTGCGGCGTTACGAACCACTGATAGAGAGATGCTATAAAACGTAATGAACAATCAGGATTACAGATTGAACGTATGCCGTGTAAAAAGAGGGTCGCACATCGAGCGTTTGTAACAGAAAAAAAACTTGGTATATTTCTCTTTTCATTCATGTATCACTCATTGTATAATGCGTGTAATGGTTTCGATAATACATTTTTTTAAATAGGATCCCCATTTGTACTCACCTGCATTTTAAACTCAACCTTTGCATAAAGTTCATTAAAAAGATAAGAAGGAAATTATTATAAAACTGATGTCAAGAAATAAAAGGAGAAGTGATGAACAATATATTTTCTTTCACTGTTGCTTTATATAGTTATTTAACGTCTCTAATTTTGCTTCATTATTACGTCATTAATCATGAAATTAAGAACTAAACCCTTTATGTGCATGAAATATAATTATCCCTCATAAATAAACTATCTATAGTAATACGCTAAAATTTAAGTAAAATAATTTATTCACTGCATTTTCAATGTATATGTTACCGTTTAGGTATATAATTCAGTTTTTCGTAGAATAACTGGGTATTTCATTAAATAACTAGACAAGTCAGTTAAAGTATATAATAGATAAAAAAATTTCAATCTGTGAAATAAATAATGATAATCCGTAAAAGTGAAAAATAATCAATTTCAAAGTTATTTTATAAATTAATTGATCATAAATAGCTAAAACCTCTCGAAAAATACATTTTATCCCTATTGGAATGATTAACTGATAAATAATAAATAAAAGCGGATGATATAGCTTATTATACCTCGTATTCCTGACATTAGTTAAATATAAATGGAAAGAAAGAATATGTTTTGCATCTGTTACTAGCACAATTAACTTTTCTCTAATCATTGAACTTAAGAATATCAGAATGCTGGGGTAACCAATAGTCACGTGGTACTTTTTAATATTTTGCTTCTGTTATCAAAGTTAAAAAATTTTCACGAGCAATTGCAGCACTTTTTTTCCTTTATCTCGCACTTATTTAATAAAAATTTCAATTTCTTGCACATTTAATCTTTTTTACTTACAAGTTAGTCTTCCATTCTTGTAGAAATCATCGCTTGAAAAGAGGTTTCAAAAATATTTGTTAATAATCCAAAATGTTAAACGCTAACATAAATACACCGCCTAAATTCTAAGTTTAAAAGCAACGGAATGTAGCGTACTCATACACACGTCATTGCAAAGCAGCTATATGCAGTTGAAAACTGATTAAAAGCAGCTAGAATTGTTTCAAAGAATTTTCGAGTGTTGTATTTCATACTTTAACGATCAAGTAATCGTTATTCTAGAGAAACCTAGTTGAAACGTGGAATTCAATAATTTCATATTATTTAACTGACTGGTCCAGTTATTTCAAGAAAAAAATAACTAGTAATTCTATGAAATAATAAATTCACACTTAAACGGTAGCATATATAATATACAAATTTACTCGTAATTTTAATCAATAAACATACCTACAAAAATCGTTCTAATTTTTATAAATGACTTTTATATTATTTTCAGTGTTGATTTCTGTAAGTTTCCAGAAATTCCTTTTCATGCCTACTGCACATAATTCAGCGATTATGAAATCTGTAAATCAGACAAAAAAGTACTAAATAAGAAGTACCTTGTCGAAAAGCTGTCGCTTGTATATAAGGATGTCATGGGAGGGGTTGATTACTTAGATCAAAGAAAAAAGAAAAGTACCAAATCATTAGATTTGTAAAATGGTGGCATCGTATCTTTTATTTTCTTATAGACCTTGCCATCATAAATAGTTTCGTACTGTGGCAAATGAACAAAAGAAACAGAAGTTTAGATCTGTTAAAATTCTGTATATAATTAGCTCGTCAGCTAATAGACGTCTATTCCTTATGAAAAATTAAAGGACGTCCTGCTAGCTTCCAAGCAAAGTGTGTAGTTCCAGATGATGTGCGCTTAGCCAGTGTGGGAAATCATATGCCATAGATAGTTTCCAACTATACACGTGTAGGACATGTAGCAGAAAAGGTCAAGAAAAGATTACCTGCTATATGTGTGCAGAATGTGATGTCCCCTTGTGCATTGCAACTTGCTTCTCATCTTTTCACGCAAATAATCACCATTAAATTTAATTTCTTTATGACGGTGAATGATTTCTTGGGAAATATTCTTCCCATCCCTAAAATTTAAATGTAAATATAAAATTCTGCAAAATATTTCCTTAAATGGTATTGTTTAGTTATTAATAAAACATAAAAAACGGCGATGAATTCAAAAGAGAAATAAATGGCGCACGAAAGGGTTAAAAAATGAAAGGATTGAAAAAATTTACATATCCTCACATTAACGTTTACACAAAATATTTTTTCCGCATCTTTTGTCATGAATTTGTAGGAAATTATATATTTTCAACATCCAGAAATAGCGTCATGCTGATATTTTGTTTTCCTTTTTATCGCCTGTCTACTTTTGTTTTGTCTTGGTGAGATCTTTCTCCATTTTCTTCTCGCTGACTTCACCTAAAGGGTTTGGGAACAAGTCCAGGTGTGAATGGAGGAAATGAATTGTTTAAGCTATTACACTCCAGTACCTTGAAGTTTTTTAAATCTCTTTCCTGCAATATATTTGAGGTTTAGGTCTCTTTGGGATTTCTTAGAAAGCTGTTTACAAATAGCTTTAAAGATCTCCGTCTTTCTTTCGTTTCAAAATTTTCATTTTTTATCAGATTTTTGATGGATATGGAAATAATTTTCAACTTTACCTAAAATAAGCATGAACGTTTTGAATCCCTCACTTTCGTTTTAATTGTATTCTTCTTCGTAATGTCTTAATAAATTGTTTCATTTTGCCTAATTTTATATAAAATGGTAAATTAAACACTTATTAAAATTAATCAAACTTTTTCTTTAATATTTTTGACTTCAAATTCCAATGTCCTCCTTTTTGGCAATCCTTTCTATATATAATGTTCCTTTTAACTTAGTTATTCACATTCATAAAGAAAATGCGTAATCTTTCCTATATCCACACTATTTATCAAGTATATAAATACCTATAGGACCACATTACAATAAACTAATTCACCTACTTGAGAGAAAAACCGATCAAATTCTTCTCCCCTCCGAAAGCAGAAAATGGCGCACCAAAAGCGAAAACATTTCCCTCTTTTACCTGAAACCTAATACAAATTCCAATTCCTTAAGAAAATGTATGTTTCTTAATCATTTCACTCAGTTTGGGCTTAAAAAGTTAAGATTCATCGCTATTTCGCTCCAAATGCAATTTTTCATACTGTTACATTTTACATTTCAGTAAAAAATATATTCCTTTTATTAATGAGTTAATTACAAAAAGCTGTAATCAATAAATAAGTGAATTATTGATTTCTTTTGAACTACCATTATTATCATTATTCACTAACATTTCATTCCATCATTTTTATTTTAGAAGACGTAAAATACTGATCAGAATAGTTCTACACTCATGTCCAAAATTAAGGTTACAAACATAGAATCTGTGAAAACCGATGAACCACTTACTGTGTTGCCATGAAATTTGGCACACTGACATATTACAATGTCAGAAAGAAAATAACATCATAACAATATGGAAAATACTTTAATTGGGGATTTATAAAAGTCATATCTGGAAGTGTGAATTCATGTATCAGATATAAAGCATTTACATCGGAGAAAGACTGTCTAGTAGGGGTGTGACCACTCTGGACTTCTACACAAGCTTCATAACGAGCTTCCATACTATTTATGAGGGTATCAGTATGTATTTGTGGTAACAAAGCCACTTTTCCAAAAGCGAACTTTTAATTCCTGGGGGGAAGCTTTCTGGGATGGTCCTGGGCGGGGAGCTACGCTGAAATATGGCTTTTCCTAGATCATCCCAAACATATTCAATTAAAGTGTGATCCAGAGACCACGAGGGTTAATCCGTACGGCAAATATTTACTCCTTCAAGAAATTCAACAACTAAAATCTGCATCGCCATGCATTATCGTCCATTAAAATATAGTCCAGGCACACATAGCATCCAGAAAAATCTCACATAGACTTTCAGGATCTCATTCCTACAACACTGTGCTCGCATTGAAAATGTATAGTGGTGTACGACTGCCCAACATGCACATGGATTCTTTTGCCACCAAATGTGACGATTTTTGTTACGTAGGAGGGATGAAAGTGAACTCCATTTTCTCTCCAGGTGAAGAGACGACCAGAATCACTTTCTCTGGTACGTTTTGACTCATCACTGAAAAGAATACGCCCCCAGTCTTGTGGTGTCCATGACTGATGTTTTCAGCTACACAATATCCCGTCTCTCCTGCTGGATGCAGTCAAAGGAACGCACCAGACTAGATGCCGAACGTAAAGGCCGGTCTCTGTAAAACAGCTGTATACTTTTTTGCCTGGAAATTCTTCCAGTCCCAGTAGCAAGGTCACGAGCAAGCTGAATAGCCGTTGTCCACCTATGTTGTCATGCTCTCAATGCCAAGTCCTGTGCAGAAGTCGATTTTTTTTGGTGACCTTGGCCGATCTTCCTTGTAGCAGTACCACTTGTTTGGAATTTATTCCATAACCGAGAGACTACTTTCGGGCCACTTGTAACAATCGATCCTCCTCCACATGAGACTGGGCTAGCTTCAAGATGGCCAACGGCTCCCCTATCTCAAGGAATCCTCTAAACGATTATCAGAAGTCATTCTCACTGCAAACAAACTAATTTGTTTGTTTAAATGCTATATTCACAACACTGGAGGCGAGATTCCCATATGCTTGAGCTGTCTCAATGCAGTATTTTTGCAAAAACTAACGCTAAACATCTTTTCTTAAGCTGAAGGTTGACATTGTATAAACTACCCATTTGCAAAACATATAAAATACAAATTCTATTAGTTTTATTGGAGACATTTTAAAATTATGACGAAAAACATGTTTTTGCGAAGAAAATTTTGGACATGAGTATACTTTAACCCAGTGGTCTCGGATCATTTCAGATTTTAAGAAAAAACTATTTCAATTTAGTTATTGTATGTACTATAACCTTTATTAATGTGTTGATTTCTTTTTTTAGCGACAACAAACTGAAAGTAATACCTAATGACATGTTTGTTGAAATGCCTCTACTTCAAACCGTAGGTCTTAGAGAAAACCAAATTGTAACAATTCCTGCAACTACATTTGATGAAAATTTCTCTAAATTGAAATATCTCATGTTGGAAGGTAACTAGTGTTAATTATTAAGAAGTGTTAAAATCTTAAGTAAATGAAAATCTCACTAATAAATGTTTTCTCGAGCTACAGTTACAAAAGATTTTTGTTCAAAAATTATATAAGTAGCGACTCTTTTTTTTTAAAAAAAAAACGCATAAAATAATCTTATTGATAGGTATTTTAATTTTAGTGTTAAATTTATTGCATGTTTTTCTTTTGTATTGTAATTGCTTCTTTCAATATGTGTGTGTTTGCGTGTGGTACATAGAAAATGAATCAAATATCCAATAGCCAATAACAAAGAGTTTTTAAATGGTTATATCAAGTCTAAGATGACTCTCTTTTCTCAGAATTTTTTTCTCTTCATTAAGGTATCCGACTACTTGCGACAACTTTTTTTTAAAAAAATGAGACATGGGGATTTGTGTTTTTAATTTTGTTTAGTACATATTAAGATGAATATGCTAAACTTAAGAAAAAATAAATGATTATTAGTAAAATGGGGAAAAATGAGTAAATATTTACAAATAATAACATAAACGGGCCCATTCTGTACAAAAAGTTTATGAACAACTTTCCAATTTTTTAATTCTGATGTGTTGCTATGTTATTCATTTTTAAATGACCTTCACGATAAGAAATATTTTAATTTTTACAAAAACTAGAGCATTTTATCTTAGTTATTATATTAATCTTTAAATGACCTTCAGGATAAGAAATATTTTAATTTTTACAAAACTAGAGCACTTTATCTTAGTTGTTATATGAAATTGCTTAAAATAACAGTGATTATATTAATATAAGAGACTTATAAATTTTGCAATAAAACAGTTATTGTAAATCTGAAGGTTAAAACACTTCTATACTATTATACAGATCATACAAAAAAAATTCAGTTAATTATTTTAAAAATTTTTTTGAGCAATCTGTTTCTATTTGAGCATTTTCGAAAAAGACAAAATTAGAGTAAAATGAGCTTTAAAGTATGACATCTTGCTTAAAGTAATGGCATCTGCATTATCTAAAACACTTGTAGTTTTTATTTTAGGGAACGGAAAATAATAAACTTGGTATTTTTATAAAGCTAATAAGATGGTCTATAAAATAAAATCATTAAAGAAATTTGCCAAATTTTGGCAAAATTCGCAGCTTTAGGGTAGTCGGATACTTTTTTATCAGTGGTGATATAACCGAATTATTTTAATTTGATTATATGTGCTTTCTTTTTTTTGGTGAATTATTTTATGTATATTATAGGTAATCCTTGATGTGTGATTGTCGTCTTTACTGGCTCCTTAAAATAAACCGAACGTCTCACAGGAACATGTGACACTCCTTGGGTCTACAAAGGACTGGAATTAAACGACTTTAAAACAGACAACTTAGTTTGTCCTCTTCCTTAACCGTAGGAAAATAATTTTGCTTAGAAAACTGGATTGATGCAACCTTTTAAAATAACCAATGTTTCTAAAATATTCATAAACTAGTTTATGTTACTTCAGTATTTTGAATGTCATGAATCATTTGAATTAAAGTTTTCGAAATTGCTTCAACCAATGCAAAAAGGAAAACAAATATTTAAATTGAATAATTTATTTCAAATTTTGTTCTTCATTTCGCTTTGACTTTCACGGAGGGTTTTTGTTCTTTAATATAAATGATGCTTATGTGCTGTGATTGTCTATTTTACTTTATCTATAAAGTATAATTGTTTTTATTTTATTTCAAGTAAATATGGAATGATCAAATTTTTGAAATTTGTTTTTAGACTGAAAAATATAACTCATCATAGATTTTATTCAAGCTCATTTTAATATAATTGATAAGTAAAGTAAATATTTACCAATTGTGATTACATTTACGTGTATATGTACATTTTAAAATTATATAAATAAGAAACTACTATGTATTAAAGCGCTTTTTTTTCCAACAACTGTTATAAATCTACATAAGTTTCAGAAAAAAAAACTTTCATGTGTTTCTAAAGGAAAATAAAAAGCAATATTAATTATAAAAAAAGAGTTCGGATCTACGGAAGTTAAGGAGTAGGGTTCGATAAAAATAACAGAAATTGAATGTTTGATTTTTGAAATGTTAAATTTAATTAAAAGTACTGGAAAAGGTATTACTCTGTTTGACAACTTCTACCAATTGCTATTCTTATAATGTCTAATAATGGCATGTAACCAGAGGCGTAGTTACCGCAATATCAGGCGTATCAATGATATCCCCCCCCCCATCAATCACAAGGCCCAGTTTTTTAATATTATGTTTATGTATAATGATTTTGTGATAATTTCTGGTAAGTTTTATTAATAGCGATCATTTTTTATAAACTTCCAGAAAAGGGCTCCCAAGAAATTTTGATACAAAACACATTCAGTAGTATCTTTTCTATCAGGGCCCACTCATAATCCAGTGGATGAAAGGTTTCAGTTACTGTTAAATTTAAAGTCTTCAGATATTTATGAAAGATAAAAAAAATTAATAATAATTTTTCTTTATCAAACTGTAAGCAACTATATTTCCATAAATAGAAATATTACTACTTAAAGATTAATAGGAACAATTATTTTTAAAGATTATTATCATTAAGAGATAAATTTATTTTTTTATTTATAGTGCCTTTGAAAAATTATTCTCATATATATTGGGTTTTTGAATATATGTATATATATAACCGTATAATTCCAATTATTTTTTTATTTAAAATATATGGATAAATATTTCATTTCAATAAAACTATTTAATATAACGTTTTCTTTTAATTTAACTACTAATAGCTCAAACATTCATTGTTCCTTATTATATATATATTTATCAGAAATTTAGATAAGCCAGTGCACTGAAGTAAATTACATATGTATAATCTGTATAATTACAATAATAAATTATTCTTTTGTAATTGTGAAAATATTGAAAACCTGAATATATAAAAAAATTATTACAAAATAATTTTACTTAGGAAAAAAATAATTTGGAATAAAAGATTAAAGTTTCATTAAAATATGTATTATTTGAAAAAATATATTGATTTGGAAGATTTAATTGTTTTTATTTTTATTTTAGTTTAATAGTAATTGTGCTGCTTTGTATACAACGTTATTTTTTATTTGAGCTGTATGATGAAAACCTTTGTCTTGAAACACTAGATGGCAGCACAAGCTATCTTGGATTATTCATTTTAAGAAAGTTGGTATATTTATTATCACACTGGGGACTCAATACATAAATAGAACACACATTTTCAGTGCTAAAGTATCCACTCTTTTGTTTTAAACAATAAAAATGCAGTTTATGTGAAGATCATCAATGTTTTTTAGGTTTTGCTGAATTATAATGTGTTATCTTTATGAATTCACAATCAGATTTACTTACATCCACAAGCTAATGTATTGAGCAGCAATTTAAATTTAAAACTTCATCTAAAGTATAACAGCATTCAATAGCTTAAAAAATTATTCAAATATTTTAAATTTAGTTTTGTATGTTTGAATTGTGATTTTAGGTGCATCATTTAAAGTAACAATGAGAAAATGGAAAAATAACAGGGTTCAAAAATTGTAAACCACGAAAAACTTTTTGCTGATCATAATTCTCCATTTTCTCATTCTTAACAACTCATATAATTTTCAGATAGGTAATCAAATGTACTTTCAAAAGTTCTAAAAAAATTTTAAATAGGAATATATGTTATTCAATTAACTTTTTTACGACATGTATTGTATGCAGGTAACAAGGTTACCCAGAGAGTTCATTGTACACGGGAATTAGGAAATTATATTTAAAAATATTTATTCTTTTTTTTAAAAATCATCTAGAACCAGTGGCGTAAATACACTCCATCAAACCCCGCAATTCGGGGCCCAAAGCCTGACAGACCAAAGTACGGCTTGAAGCCCAAAATCTGACTTAGCAGGGAGCCCTAATATTCTCTGCAACGCCACTATCTCCTGATTTTAATTCACAATGTTATAAAGTGAAAAAGAGGCAACGCTTTTTCATTTTACTGGTCTTTAATATTTCAACGCCATAAAGGAGTACCATAATACAAA
Organism: Trichonephila clavata; assembly: GCA_019973975.1. Classification (NCBI taxonomy): domain Eukaryota; kingdom Metazoa; phylum Arthropoda; class Arachnida; order Araneae; family Nephilidae; genus Trichonephila; species Trichonephila clavata. Next base: position 1,779 of record BMAO01037399.1, on the reverse strand, counting down.
AACTTCAAATTCGAAAAAATATGAAAGTTATCATTGCTTTTTAATCCTGTTTTTTTATTCTTTATGAATGAATTTTTGTTTAAGTGAGATAAGTTCAAACAAAAATGGAGAATTTAAAAAAAAAAGTCATAAAAACCACATAAATTAAAAAAAAAAAACATGAAAATAAAACAATGGCATAAATGATAAATAATGCAGAAAAATTGCAATCACAGGTTGTACATTAGAGTCCCAAACACTCAGTACTCGAAATCCAGCAGTCCGGATAACTTGAAATTATTGTTCCTTCGTCGTGTTCATGATGAAGTAGCAAAACAGAGTGCAGTCCAGAAGGCAACAGAATATTGCACATTTCTTTTAAGAAAGTAGCGAGTTTTTGTAAAGTCGGCTACTTAATTTTCATCATAGACGGTTTATGCTCTTATAGAGTATTTTTCTGAGGTGCGTCTGATCAGGTAAATTACTGAATACTATATATTCATTAATTTTCATTTTCATGTTGCAAATGCTCTATGCCTTCATAAAGTACGTATTTTTTCATTTGTCTAAGGGTATTTGGGCAGTTAGTTTTATGATGTATTCTCAAGCTAGCAATACATATAAAAGTACAATATTTTCTGAGGAAACACTCGTTCTTATTCTTTTTTAATCCTATTCTCGATAACCCGGCATTTTCACAAACTCGGCCGCCTTTCGATCCACGTTAGGTCGAGTTATAGGGACTCTATTGTAGTTGAAAACAAAAATAGTTTTTTTCAGCTGTCATAACATAAATCCATTCAGCGAATTTCAATAAAAATGAAGGTATAAATTTGTAGGGAAATGTTTTATTGATATATAGAGCGGAATTATCAAGCAAGTATAGGAATATTGTTACAAAAACTAAAGGTACAATCCGACCAAAGATCGGGTCCTAAATTAGCTAAAAAACATAAGTACTCGTTTGGATTTTTCTTTATTATGGTAACAGTTTTAGAAGTTACATAATTAAATAACTACTGAAAATACCAAAATTCGTATGAAAAATATTAAAACCCTTTTAAATTAGTCTATTTTTAATTACAAAAGTGTTTTTTTTAACAAAATTTGAAGTATTTGTTTCATAATAAAAATGTGCTTCACATGTAAGTCTTAGAAATAATTGAAGTAATAATTGTACTATACTATAGCAAAATACAAATCAATAATAATATCTAGGATTTAAATTATAACAACTTAACATATTCCTTAAGTAATTAATGCAATATTTAAAAAATAACTTTAAAAGTAAAATAAATAAAAACTATTTTAAAAGGACTTAAAAGTAACAATATTTAAACGTTAATTTATATATATATATATATATATATATATATATATATATATATATATATACAAAAGCTGAATATTTTTCATTACCAACTTTTCAACATTACATTAAACTATTGTTAAACCACCACCAAACGATTTTCGTGAAGAAGATTTGAATCAATATTCTAATGTTAATTAGTTCTTTTAAAAAATATGTTTTCAGAATCATTAATTATGTTACAAATAATCAAAAATGTTCTGAAAATTTTAAAAATTGATAATAAATTGCCTTTAGTTTTAAAACATGTATAGAAATAAAGGGATAATATATAAATATTTAGAAAAACCTAAGAAATGCATAAATGCTTTGAACAAACGTAAATTTTCATTATTTTTTACCAAACATTATCTACCAACAATACTTGTGATATATTACATCCAAAATATGAACTGTTATCACATTTTGAGTCCTGTTATTAATAGATAAAG